>PVLA01005213.1:0-153168 GCA_004027455.1 Hydrochoerus hydrochaeris | reverse complement strand
TACAGGTAGAATGACTGGAACAGAATATAATACATCTAAGCAAGTGGTGTGAGTAATGTAGGTTTTAAATCCTGGTACACTATTATTAACAATATAGTTTATCAAGGCCATTATGTTAGAGATTCTAGCCATCCTTCTCTGCCTCATTTCTGCTATGCTATTTTTCTACCTTTGTTTGTCTAGTTTTCTCCTTCATTCTACTGCCTGCCCTACTCATTGAGGCCTTTCTGCCACTGTTCCTAAAATCCTGGTTTTTTTTTTTTCTTTCTTTCTCTAGAATGTCCTTCAGTATTCTCTGTAGGGTTGGATTGGTGGTCACAAATTCCCTCAGTTCCTCTTTGTCATGGAAGCATCTTGTTTCTCCATTAATTTCTAGTGACAGCTTTGCAGAGTACATCAATCTGGGCTGGAGATTATTGCCTTTCAGGACTTGGAATATTTCTCTCTAAGCTCTTCTTTATCTGACGGTCTGTGTTGAGAAGTCAGCTGTGAGTCTGATGGGCTTGCCTTTATAGGCAATCTGTTTCTTTTCTCTGACGGCTTTTAATATTGTTTTTATATTGAATTTCTGGTATCTTGATTATTATATGTCTGGGTATAGCTCTGTTTTGGTTGTAGCTGGCTGGAGTTCTGTATGCCTCACATAACCGAATGTCATTTTCTTTTCCCATGCTTGGGAAGTTTTCCTTAATTATTTCTGTGAATAGCCTTTGTAATTCACCTGTATGTATTCCTGCTTCTTCATTCATGTTTCTTATTCTTAAATTGTAGATTCTCTTGTCATCTTCTAGCCTTTGAACTGTTACTTCCTGTTTCTTTGTTATTTTTAAGAGATCTTTCCTTTCATGATCACACATTGCAAACTTGTCTTCAAGTTTTGATAGTCTATCCTTAGTTTCTTTTAAGGAGTTTTGCCAGCTTTCAATGGAGTTTTTAATTTTCTGGTAATCTCTTTGAATCTGCTTCACATATTCTGTATTTTCTTTATATTCTTTATCAAATGTTTCTCTCCTTTTTTTGTGTTCCTCCCTTCTTCTGTCTGTATCTTCCTGAGAGATGCTTAGCATTTCTTTTATTACTCTACTCATATCCTGCTTTACCTGATTTAATATTTCAGTTTTGAACTCGTCTACAAGGTCCTGAAGATATCTCTTAATGTCTATTGAAGCCATGTCTGATGTTGCATGTTTGCTGCCCTCAGTCTCCCTTATTTTTCCCTCTCCTAAATCAGTGCTCTCAGGGTTCTGGGCTGGGGGCCTCCTCTTCCCTCTCTCTCCTGTCATGGTCCTGGCCTCCTCCACAAAGGTGTACAGTGGAGGTCCCAGCCCCCTTCCCTGTTGGCCACGTTTCCTCTGAAGCACACTGGTGAGGGACCTCCACCCTCTCCTGCCTGCTCTTGTCACTAAGATGTAAGCAGCGGATGCATATGCTGGCCCCTGCCCACCGGGCCAGCCAAACTTTAGGGGCTTTCACCAGGTTAGCGTGTGCTAGATGCAGGGAATTGATTTGGGATGGCTCACTGGGTCCCGGCGAGGGGCATGACCCAGTCCAAGCAAATCCCACGAATCTGCTCTGGAGAGGGAACAACTAACTGAAGTCAATGTCACTCCCAGTTCGGGCTTCTCCTGCCCCATTCCAACATGTCACCCATTTGGACACTCCCTTCCCAGGGTAGGGGGTCTTATTCCTAGCACTGACTGTGGATTAATGAAGGTCCTTTCGCTGGGTCTGCTCTCTGTTGGGCTCACCAACCCCCGACCTCAGCATGACTGTGGCTCCTGTGAGTGGCTGCGAAGAATGAGCTTGGGCAGCTCTGCCGGCCAGCACGAATTTGCGAATTCAGGCTGGCACAATCTTGGCGGGTCGCAGTGAAAACACCATGTCCAGTAACCTTAGCTGTTCCACTTGTAGTCCCGAGACTGCATGTTTGACAAGCTTTTTTACATTTTAATTTCTTCCTGTGTCAAGAGGATCCATCTCCCTTTGTCTGGATCTCTCCAGGATGTTTTATTCTGGCAAATGAGTTGTTTCTCCCAGGAGGCTTTGTATTTTGTTGCTCACTGATCGGCCATCTTTAGCACCCTCAGATCTTTTTTTCTAGTATCTTGTAGCCATTAAAATGTTTATTTACCAAGACAATATATTTCTATAAGCTTTTTTTTTTTTGCTTTTGTGACTAATTTTAAGCATGAACACCCCCCCCCCAAATAGTGCACATTACTTGCTTTGCCAGTATGTGCTCAAGGCTGATTTCAGTCCATCCTTCCTTTCCTCCCACTATTATTTTGAAGTAAATCTCAAATAACATATTATTTCAATTTTTCTTAGCTATTTATTATAGTTTTGTATTATTCTTTCTGATGTTTTCTTAAGCAAATGATAATGAGACTGATTCTCCAGGGTAATTAAAATGTTCTGTATGTTGTCATTTCATTTCAGTTTTTAGTATTATCACAGTATTCAGTGGATAATACTGTTTTCTATTTTGTAGCCTCTTATTTCTTCATTTCATTCCATTCTATGGTCTTGTTAAAATAAATGATATTTATTTATTCTGCTGCAAAAGCTTGGCTTGCTAAACATTCCTGCAGGTGTGACCATGTAATAATGAGATCTTACACATCTAAATTAGTGTTAGTCTTCAAAGAAGTCCACTTGGCAGGTAATTTATCCCAGTGATGCACTCTTTCACAGAATATATTTGGAACTCCTCTTTTGTAATTACATACCTTCAAAAATGTTTTGAGTCATGTAGAAAACTAGGCTTCTTCCTTTAACAAAAATATTATTAAATTTAACCATTTATGCATATTCTTGGACTTGTCTCTTAAAAAGTCAGTGCTAAAAATTAAATTTCCAACATGGAATTTTGATTTGGAAGCAGTAGTACCATTGAGAAGCATACAGATCCTTTGGTAAAGTAGTGCTGTACTTGATACATTAAACATTATTAATTTTCCACTATCTTGTTATGAAATTCTCTATCGCTGTTTTTATTATTTTTTCTCTTTAAAGAATGTATAAATTTTTATATATTGAATATATATTTTATATATATTCAATTTTTATATATAGATACAATTATATATAATATATATAATATTCTATATATATAATATTCACATATATATAAAATTGTAAATAAATAAAAACACTGTTCTGTGAGCTCCCTATACTTTGAGCCTGGCAGAGATCCCCACAGCAAAGCGTGAGTCCTCCAGGTTAGGCAAGTGGGCACACAGTCCCAGGTCCTAGACAGTGCTGATTAGGGAAAGACAAGCTGCTCTTCATGGTGCTTATCACCTTGGAGAGCTTTCTCCAGACAGCTCTTCCTCAAGCTATCAGAGTCTCAACACCAGCTTGGAGGCCATCCTCAGTGGAATGCTGTGAGCTCATTCAGGAAGCCAGTGTCCTAGTCTCTCTGCTACCGGGGGCAGTGACTACCAGGTAGTTGCTGGTATACAGCATACACTGAGTCCATTGTGAAGCATATCATGGAGCATGTCAGAGCCTTGTGTTTGCCTGGCCTCTCTAAAATAGGTTCCAAGACTGATAGAAAATTTAGAGGAAAAACAAAAATGTGTGCCTTTACTCCAGGATCAAAATGACATTAAGGTGAAATGATGAGTGCTTAAAGAGCTAGATCTCTGCCTCTGTCATAATCATCACCGGGTAGTAATTATGTATTTCCGAAGATGTTGGAATGTGAGCACAGCCAGTGTCCTGTCCAGAGCTGAGGAATGACATGAATGCCACTGAGAGCATCACCCGGACCTGTTCTTATTGCCAGGTCGCTGGAGATCTCTCTGCTCAATTGTTTCTGTTGATTTCTTTTGTTTGAAGCAGCCGGATAAGAAATTCAGGAAGTCTGCTGTAGAACCATGCAGTTCTGTACTCAGATTAACCTATCACACCTGGACAGGGAAGTGACTAAGATGACGTATGCTCTTAAAGAGCCAAAGGCCAGGGCAGAGGCCTGCTGCCTGGAAGCAGGCAGCTCTAGAGGACTTTTTGGACTTTGCCTGCCCTTTGTGAGACTTCCTTAAGGCAGAAGAAAGAAGTCTGCCTTACTCTTCCTGAAGAAAGCCAGTAGGAAACTGGAGGCTGACGGCACCATAAGTGGCTTGCCGAAGTGGGAGCAAGTGAATGGGTGCAGGCAGCAGAGTACCAGGATTCCCACTGAGATGTTTCTGGGCTGGGAGTGTGCCTGAGTGGGAAAGAGTATATCTGAGGCCGTGGTTCTATCTCCGGCTCTGTCTATACACACACACACACACACACACACTTGCTACTTAGGAGGAAGAATTACAGCGATTTTGCTCTGTGGACCCAGGTAACAGGGTTGCACTCGTAGCATTCCTCATGAAGTTTGCTAACTCTACTGCAAGTACTCACCCAAAAGCAGCCCAGATATCAGAGTCTGGGGCTGGGGATTTAGCTTAGTGGCTTAAGTGCCCGCCTGGTATGCTCGAGGTCATGAGTTTGATCCCTGGTATCAAAAGAAAAAAAAATCCAAACCAAATATCAGAGTCATGCCTCAGTGCAGTCATGAAGCCACTCACTGTCCAGCAGATACTTCTGGAAACACAAGAAAAGTTACCACTTAGGTATCAGTGATAAGAACATACGTGGTCACAGCATCGGGCTATAGACAAGAATAAGACCACCCTAGAGGCAGCAGGCATTGAGGATGACAAAAGGGTCCCAGAGTGACTAGTCAGCCTCTGGCTTCCCAGAGGGATGTCTAGGGGGCTACCCACACTTCCACTCTTTCCAGTCTGCATGTGGCATAAGTGGCCTCAAAGCACAACTTCCTAGAAAATGTTGTTGACTTTGGATTTAATGAATTTGGAGAATGAACTGGGGAGATCTTTCAGGCTAGGTGGGGACAGGGCACACACCTGTCCCTGTGCACATCTGGCCAGGGCAGGGTCCACCTCAGCAATAGCCCTGTAGGAGGTCAGATGCAAAAGCAGATGCACATGTCCCATAGATGTGAATTGGTGTTCACAACAGGCTGTCTTCCATGCCCATAATTACTACATTAAACCAAGAAAAACGCTTCCTGGAACCTTTGCCTCTGTTAGGTTTTACTTACATATGTGTGTACACCATGTTTCACAGTGAAAAAGTGGCTCTATTGGCTCCTAATTCTTAATTTGTGTTATAGCTAAGCATATTTAAAACAAGGTACATATGAAAACTTAAGTTCTTCCAGCTTTGAAGTTGGCTAGAGGATTCTGATGTTTTGAATGTGATTGTATTCAGATATATATATATATATATCTGGACTTATCTATCCATATATATATATATATATTATAATCTATCCTTATAGTGTTGGGGGAAGGTAACCAGCTCCTAGGTAGACAAGTGTCCTATATACAACATGGTTAAACAATTTACTCAGGATGTTTGGAATGTTAAAGCTTTTGAAGCTTGTCAAAATTCTGCTTGCTTGTAAAAGTGTGAAAGCACAAGCCCAGAGAGTAGTATGTTCCTCTTTCTACCCTTTGTATTCATTAAAATGGTTAATTTTATAAAACATAAAAAGAAAAAGTTGGTTGTAGTCACACTGCCTTTGTCTTCATGTGTACAAGTGTATAATGTATACATTTAGTTTATGTGTAAGGTGTGTGCATGTTTCAGGTAACTGACATAAATTTTGGTCTAGTTTTTAAATTTATTTTTTAAATCCATACCATATTAATGTTACAAATTCAAAGGATATAAAGGGAAAAAAAATCTTTTCCTAACATTCCTCCATTTCTACTTCTAAAGAAACTCAGTGTGGCCAATTTCAGGTATAGCATTTAGATCTATTCTACAGATTTAATTTTTCCTCTCACATTTTGAAACAAAGTGAAGCAGATGCTTTGTTTTGTACCAGCTCTTCATTTGTCATGTGTCATTGAGACTCTCTTATGTTCCACAAATTTTAAAGCAACATTCATGATAAGCCTTTTGGTTATTTCTCACCGTTTTCTGTTAAAAATGTGTTGCAGAAAATAAATTTGTACTGACAGCATTTTACACTAGGCATATTGCTAGTACAGTTATCTGCTTGAATTAGAATTGCTGGATCAAAATATTTTAATTTGAATTTTACCGTTGCTCTTGATAGAGATCGTATGTACCACTTTGTCATCAATAATATAAATTTTACTGATTTTCTATAATAGCACAGAATTGTCAAACTTTATTCTTGCCAAATTGATAAATTTCATTTGTCTGATTATGAGGTCCAATTGGATGGATATTTAAAGCCATTTATATGTTTTTCTCTGTGTTGTATGTTTCTGATCTTTTGCCATTATTCTAATGTATTGTTGATTTTTTTTTTTTAACTAAGTGGGAAATTTTCCCTCAGTTTATTAACTTTGACTTTCTCTTTGCCTGCAGTAGTTTCCGTTGTGCAGAGTATTTACTGGTATGCAGTTGGATTTATCAATATTGTTTTTTCTAAATTATGTATGAAACCTAGGTTTGTCTCATTTCTGGCACTTTTTTCCCCCAAAATGAATGTTTTTGTAAAATAATAGATTCATCTGGAGTTGATTTTGGTTTAAGGTGAAAAATATGCTCATCAACATTTTTTTTCTTTTTACCAATCTCATGTTATTTGAATTCTAAATTTTAAAAAATTCATAGTCAGTACCATTTGTATATGACATAGATACTACTGAATAGGACACACATTTCTAAATTTTCTCTTTATTGCTATAGGGATTCTTCATTTTTTTATAAACAGGAAATAATTATTTACAGTGTACCATAGCTTTTAAAAGAAGATGCAAATTATATGACTTCGTGAGCAATATGTTCATTCTCTCCTTGCCTGAACTGTTAACACTCCCTGCCTTACTGATTGTTGCAGAACACCATGTTTCTGTCTCCTAATGAGCAAAGTGCCACTTGATATTTTCTAGGAAAAAAAGAAAAACTAACAAAATGTTGATGGCTAGCTTTCATCATTATTTGCCAACTGTTTGCAAATTCATAGTTTTATCAACTGACAGTCTAAACTATTATTGTTATTTTTTAAAGTAGTTTTTGTAGGGCTGGGGATTTAGCTCAGTGGCATAAGCACTTGCCTGGCAAGCGTGAGGTCATGAGTTCAATCCACGGTACCAAATAAAATAGTTTTTTTCTTAAATTATATGAGCTTCCTAATTTTATTATTTTTTTACTAAAAGTGAGTGGTTTGTAAGGCTTTGGATCACAGTGGTTATCTCCATGCCAGGTTATAGAAGGAATTGGTCATGGTTTTTTACAGTCTTGGGAAGGGGAGACCATTTTGTTCAGGGGGAAGAGTTACTATTTAATATTATCCATGGTGAAACCTTCACTGGGAAACAGAATGGATATGTCTGTGTAAATATTTCAGTTGCACGTCTTAAGTTACCTGATTATAAATACATTTTAAAGTTATATCAATTATGACAACTGGGATTTATGAAATGAAAAAAAATTAGTGAGATTAATAAGACATCTCTTCAGATTTATGAAAGTCTTTAGCCTGGAATTCTTTGGAAAGAAAGTAAGACTTCCTCATGCAAGATGTGACTGTGAATATCGTTTGACATTTCAGTTTCTCTAACAAAGTTGAGATGTAATAAACTATGAAATATTAAAGAATACTGAGCTTTGGACAGTATTGGGAATTGAACCCAGGCTCTTCGCACTGAGCTACATCCCCATCTTTTTATTTTTTGTTTTTTATTTTGAGACAGGGTCTTGATAAGTCACTCAGGATCTTGATAAGTCACTCAGTCTAGGCGTAACAAATATATTTTAATAAGAAGAAAACTTTATAAAGCCCCAACTAATAAATTTTTAAATAAATCACAGTATTTTTAAGGAAAATATATGCCAGTTCTTCTATCTGCCCATTAATACATTATTTAAAAGTTCTTGGACTTTTCTCCTCCATCTTTGAAGCTAAAGTAATCATAACAATGATAATATTGTTCATTTTGCATTCAGAGAAATGTTGAGAATTCTAAACTACAACATGCTAATAAAGATGTATTATAATTCTGATAAATAATAAGATTAAACTACTACATGTAAATACAGGTTTATTTTATTCTAAAAATTATAACTTCTTAGTTTGGGTGTTCCATGTAAGATATTATATGTATTATTTTGAATTCAGTTTTCTTCAGTGATTTCCCCTTCTTTTCAAACTACTGACTGTAAAATGTGAAAATCGTGATATTCAGTATATTGACTCATACTACTTTTTTACCCTGTAAAAATTGTGATTAAAAGCTTTCTGGGTTGTAATTGTTTATTACTTGATGCATTGTTTTTTCCATGGTAAATTCTGAAACTTTCTTCTCATGTGCACAAAATCATATGTGTTTTCACTCTATGTTTCACAGCATATCTCTTGTTTTGACATTCTCACTTAAATATTTTTTATTTTCTTTTCAGTCTCTTAAATTGCATGGCTATGAGTTAATGATAAACTGTTTCATCTGAAGTACGTTATACATTTGCTAATCCAAAGACAACCACAGACAAAAGTTTCATGTACTTTTATGATGAACAGATGTAATATGTTTATAAATATTAACTCAGATATTTGTTAGTGATAGATGTTGGCATATAGTTTATTGTATTTTTATATTTCATGTGATAATGATGGAGTGATATAAACATTTCTTATATAGCTAAAATTTAAAAAATATTTTAGAATAACTTCATTAATACTCAAAACCTTAAAAACTTAATTTTTAAATGTTATACAACTATATAATTTGGCTCCAAGGAAATGAACTGTAAAATTACAATATTTTCATTACACTGCAAATGCCTCTGTTATACTTTAGAATGCGTCAATACGTTTTATGATAAAATCATGAAAACTGGGCCTCGAAATTCAGGCTATGCTATATTTAATTTATTGAAAGTTTACAGGCATAATGACTTACTTTAAAAGTGAGTTCCAAATAGATCGATGAGCTTTATGAATGAGCTGGGCTGCTTCATTTTTTTCTCCTTTTAGGCAGAACTCACAGTTTGGAGATGAAAAAACATTTAATGATCCGTCATTGCTGGAAAATCTCCAAAATAATCATGTAAGTGATGTAAACCATTATCTTTTTCTTAATGAGTGAAAATTATGAGTGTTTCTCAACTACCTTCTGTGTTTTTGTGTGTATGTGTGTATATATATATATATATTTTACTTCATAATCATTTTTAATAATTATCAGAATCGCTTCTAAATCCTTTTTACATGGCAAAAATGAATTCATGGTAGTTGGAAGTTTAGTTTTCATGTTATTTTATAATTTTAAAATGTTTCATTTTATATAATTGTAGAATTATATATGAAAAAATTTAATTTAAAAATGTATTTTTCAAAAAAATCAATAAAATGTATTTTTGTATAGCAAAGAATTAATATTTTATAACAATTTATTAATACTTAGAGTCTTGAAAAAATTGAAAATTTTATGAAAGTAGAGTTACTGGCTCAGTATCATAAAACCAGTGCCAAATCCACAATAGGAACTTGTCATCTTCTACCCAATGTGAACTTGTGGAGTTACAAAGTTACTGATACTTACTCTGATTCCAGCAGATTAAATCACAAGGTCTCTTGGAGTTTAAGTGTTTTCTCACAATTGCTCAAGTTCAATATGTCAAAAGCAGAATTTACGCTCACTACCCAAAAATACTGCCTTTCTAGGAGGTGGATTTAACACCTCTGCCTTTGGGTAGGACCCCAGCAGTGTGTTCACAGGGTGGGTGCCATTGTGTGTGGTGTGTGTGTATCTGGGTGTGTGTGTGTGTGTGTGTGTGTGTGTGTCTTTTCCTTAGGATAGTCTTCAACAAAATACTTATATCAGTACCTACAAAACCTGGAGCTAAGCCTGACATGGTGGCTCATGCCAGCACTCAGGAGGCTGAGGCAGGAGGATCATTGTGAGTTCAAGACCAGCCTGTGCTACAAAGTGAGCTCAAGGCTAGCCTGAACTGCATAGTGAGACCCTGTCTCAAAAAGACAAAAGACAAAAAATAAACCCTGGAGCTAGCAACTCCTTCCCTGTTGTTTTTCTCAGCTTCAGTAAATTGCCCCATCACCAATGTTGTTACTCTTTAAAGACTTGCCTTTTAGGGGCTGCAGATTTAGTTTAGCGGCATAAGTGCCTACCTGGCAAGCGCATGGTCGTGAATTTGATCCCTGGTACCAAAAAAAAAAAAAACCAACAACAAAAAAAACTTGCCTTTTATACCTTCTTCTCAATCTATGTCAGATCTCCTATAAGATTCCAAGCCCTTATCAGAGTTAACTTTTAGAATATACACTAAGGATTTGCCTCAGTTCACTCATGTCCAGGTTACTACCATAACCGGTGTGCTTGTTTCCATTTCATTCCCCTCCAATTCCTGTTGCACATGATAGGTGGAATGATGCAATGGAAATCAAGTCCTATCCCTTTCTTATTCAAAACCACTCTCTGGCTCTTCCCTTCATTCAGAGTTACTGAGGCATCCTCCTTTCTTTAAGCTACTTTTCCTTTCTTTCTCCTGAGACCACAATGTCCTTCAATTTTCTCACACTTTCTTTTTTCCTCTGTAGGACCTTTTCAGATATGTGCCACACCTGCTTGGTAGAAATAATTTCTCTTACTTCTTCATGAGGCTAACCCATTATCTTCTTAAATAAAAATCTCGTTATCTTAAGAATAATCACTGGCAGTTTCCTTTCATATTTGTACAACCTCTGTAGAGTTCTTGGCACACTGTAAATAATACGTGTGTATTTGTATTCTATCTCTCCACAAGTCTGAGCTTCTCATGCCAGGGACCATGTTAGTTTTCCCTGCTTTTTTTAGACTAAATACAACTTTTTTCAAATAATGTTCTGATTTACCTTTCTAATCTTTTCACTTTGTGTTTTGCTTCTTATTTTTTTACCCCAAAACAGAGAGATATGTTTTTCCTTTATGAATTTAAGTGACATGTTCCTTCATCAGAACGTGGACAGGAAGATGTGTGCCTTGATACATCTGTCTGTCTCCGGTAAATGCTTAGTTCCTTGCAAAAGGATCAGTCTCCTTTTCTGTCTTCCTAGGCCACAGGTGTCCACACAGGAATACACAAGAGTAACTCAATTTTTTGTTTAGTAAGACTTGAATTAGAGAAAGGTTATTATATTTGGAGAGAGGGAGAGCAAGACATGACAGAGAAAGCCTCTGTCCCCATCACCCCAACCCACAGCAAGATTAAATCCCCAAAATTTAAATCTGATAAGGAATTACAACCAGATAAGTGAACATTTTAGAATTTCTCTCCTGCACTCCAAGGAAAGAATTCATCTTTTTTTTTTCATCATACTATTCCTATTTGGACTTATAAATATTTAGAAAGTGAATGCAGGAAGACTGGAATGAATGGAGTTTTAAAAAAAGTATGTTGGCTTCTTAGTTGCTCATGAGCTCATGGCTTCAGTGGTTGACAGTTTTCTCTTCATAGACAGATGTGAAGTCATGTTACTGTCATGAGTGTTGAAATGCTTAAATGAAAAAGGCTGAGTTAGGTGTTTATTTCTCACAGCCAACCGCGCCTGTCATTTGTGAATTTCTCACCATGATGGCAGTCTGCCACACAGCAGTACCGGAGCGAGAAGCGGAGAAAATCATTTACCAAGCCGCATCTCCAGGTAGAAATGAAACCATTATGAAGCATTCTTATATGGAAACGTTCTGAAACTTTGGCTTATGTAGATAAATTTAATTTGAATAAGATAAACAAATTACGGTTTTTTAAATTAACATTTTCACTTACTAATTAGAGGAACCTTGGCTTTCAGGATTAACAGTATACATCATATAACTCTGTACATGTCATTTTGGGTATACAACATGTATTACATGGGAATTTGAATAAACAAAATTCACATGTGAATAAAAAGTTTGTATGCACATAATAATTTTCCCTTTGTGAATAAGTAGAATAAACAATTAGTCATAAATTGATTTTGTGCATAAGTAGATCAGCTTACCTAATAATAGTGATGTATATGGCTATAGAACACAAAGTTTGTTCTCTTCTCCTGAAAATGACAAGGAGCTTGTTTTCTATTTACCTGGATATGGAAAGTTTTATACATTTAAAAGAATTCTATAAAGTTTTAGCATAATTACCAGTATTGAACAGTTAGGTTGAACATTAGACATTTTCATTATAAAATTAGGTAAATCAATGTGATAATTGTAAAATTTAGGAGGGAAGACCATATTTTGGAGAACTGTTGGTATTTTTAAACTGTATCCTAAACCAGTGCATTGATTTATAAAAGGCACCAAACTCCTAAGAAGGGAAAAATCTCATTTGGTTAGAATAGAACCTATGTGAATATTTTTAATCCTACACCTTGTCTCAGTAATGAAAATATTTTCTAACATAGTGATAAAAGTAGTTAATAAAGTATCAATTACCTTTAATCAATTTAAATTGAATCTTCAAATAGAAATGTTAGTTTTTCTTTATTCAACATATTAGAATGAAAAAGGATAAAACTTAAAATTTGACACTTTTGTGCCATTCATTTCAAGAAAGGTTTTCTACCAAATATGCTTTAAGGAATACACTTAAATTATCCTCCTAAGGGCATATATATTACTGGACATGATACTGAGATCCAGGTGTGTCTCACCTACTTACCATTCTTTTCATTCCTCTGGCATTGTCATGTAATTGTAAAGCAAAAATGGATTTCAATAACAGATGCCAGAATGAAAAGAATTTTAATTAAACAGAAATTATTTGTCTGCCTGTATTTGTCTTATATTTGAGATAACATTTTCCACCATATTTGCTTTTACCTTTTCATTTGAAACAGATGAGGGAGCACTGGTCAGAGCAGCCAAACAGCTGAATTTTGTTTTCACGGGGCGAACACCTGACTCAGTCATTATAGATTCAGTAAGTTATTTATAAGCTTCTTTTTAACCCGTGTGACATATGTGCTTAAATTCAAAGATAATGCAAGAACAAAAGACTCAGAGTAGAAGTTTACCACTCCAAAAGCAATCACTTTCTATGCTTTTTATGTCTATTTCTTTAAGTATTTATACATGTCATACTTCCAAAAATATGTGATTGATAATAAAGTTTGATATTATATTTTGGTTCTGCAATATTATACGTATATACAGATTTTCTGTTCTAGTCTGCTAAATGATTTATTTGTATTAAATCAAACTTTTCCATATTTCCAGTATTCTTATAATTATTACAATTTTTGATGAATTAAGTATTCAGGACTAATTTTTTAAAGGGGCTAGCTTCATCTTATATGTCACAAAAGATGGCATCTGAATGGCCAGTAAGCACAAAAAAAAACATTGTTAGTCCTCTAAAAAATGCAAAACTAAAATGACATACCACTGAACATGCAGCAAGAATGCTAAAAGTTTTAAATATTAACCATACCAAATGTTAATGACCATAATTAAAATATTGGAACTAATGACCATAATTAAAATATTGGAACTAATATTGCTAGTAGATGTGTAAAATGATATAATGCCTTTGGGAAGGCTTTTAAGAGTTTTCTAATAAAGATAAACTTATACCTGGACTCAGCAAATACAGTCAGTTAAATGGGAATAATGAAAGTTTATGTGGCTGAAGACTGGAAATAAACCAAATGTTCATCTGTAGGAAAATAGACAGATTATGAAATATTCCTTCATTGGGGATATCTCGACAATAAGAAGGAATGAGTTCCTGATTCATCAACAGAATAGATGATTCTCAAAAACATATGGAACCAGAAATAAAAAGCTAGACACAAGATGTGCATCTTTTCTAGTTTCATTTATATTCAGTTTAAAATCAGCTAGAAGGGGCTCACTGTGATAGAACTCAGGACAGTGGCTGCCTCAAGGTAGACAGGAGATGCCAGGAATTTGTAGCATGTTGGGAATGTTACAAGTCTTGGTCAAGTAGTGTTTTGATAGACTGTGCTTTTGTCAAACAATAGTTTTTTTTAACTATACAGTGAAAATCTGTATGTTTTTGATTAAGTATAAATGTTATTTAAAAATTATTTACTGTGTCTGGTATACTTAGACACAGTTAACATTGATATTCAGAATTTTTTCTTTTTTAATTTCATGTTTCCTAACACAACATTATTTCCTAAAAATAATCTTTCCCTTTATATCCTGAGAATAATTCCTTTGCCTTTTCAAAAATTGCTTCATTTTCTTTCCATTAATAATTGTTCCCCATACTTTCTTAGTGCAGTTTGCAGTAGCATCATACCAGCTAATTTCTGTTAGCAACTCTTTTTCTCCTGTTTGTTGGTATTGTTCTAAGATCTGTTTTTGTGGCACTTGGAATACCTTTTGATTCTCTCCTGTTTTTTGATATTTCCATTTTTCTGAAAGTTACCACATTCCCTTCCGTATTTTAGAAGAAAACAGTTGTTTGTGTTGACACTTTTACAGTAAAAATAAATGATCAGTGTTCATTTCCACCTTGAGGCATTTCCAACCATATTGTAATCATGTATTCTTTTCTTTCATAGCTGGGGCAGGAAGAAAGATATGAATTGCTCAATGTCCTGGAGTTTACCAGGTAAAACATCTGCTCTGTAACTTATCTGGATAAGATAAATTTCAATGCATTTTTACTTTTTTCCCTTTTAAATAACTGGAATATGCTTTTTTTTTCTTTAAATTTGTGTAGGCAAAATATTAAAATATTTACCACACTATAGATAAATTATAAGCTGCTTCATTCAGAGTATTGTAGTGCATGACTTCTGGTGGCAGTTCAAAACTCCTGGAAATGTAAGTGTCTGATTCACAGGTTAAAGCAAGGAGTCTGATGGCTGATGTGTTAGTTTTGAGATACTTTTCTGTAATGCACACCCGATATAACCAGTTTATAAGAAGAAAAGTTTATTTTTGCTCGCAGGTTTGGATGCTTTCCTGGGCACAGTATCAGTGAACTGATACTGATATCCCACTAGAGCCGACCTCTTAAGGATCTCTTCTTAAGGTTTCACTATTTCCGTAACACCTCTCAGGGAAAAAGCTTCAAAGGGATAAGTGTTGGACATTTAATATCCAAAACTATAGCAACTCATGGTTTACAAACAATTATATTGAGAAAGCCCTAAGATTTATGTGACATGAAGAGGTTTATAAATACCTCCATGGAAGGAAGGCCTCTGATAAGGGGAGAAATATTTCCTCCACATCAGGAAAAAAAAGCAAGGGAGATGGTTCATGCATGGATAGATATAGAGGTTTTAATGACAAAAAGAAAAGGGATTTCATGGCTAAGTTCCCGTCCAGATAAATTCCAAAAACTTCAGAGTCTGGTTGAGGAAGAAGCATGGAAGTTTGGAAAAGAGAAAAAGTATGGTGTGTGGTCTTGCAGAAAGTAAGAGAACAGGATTGTTAAGAGAAATTCAGAGGGTTAGTGTGCAGTGTGGAGTACCTTGTTGGTATTAGAGAGCCTGTGTTTTTTACTAATCTTTAACTTCTCCACAGTGGCCACTTAATCTGCTGTACCACTAAAGAAAGCACCTGTGTATCACTGGGGATTTTTTTTTGCCAGGAGAAGAAAGGAGCAAGGAAGTGAATGGGTTTGGGGCCATTGATCCAAAGTTGATTAAGAAAGGCATGAATAAAGAAGGGCTGAGTTAGAGTAATGTCGTGTGTAACAAAGGAGGCCCAATTAAATGTACTGCTAAACTACTGTCATCCCGCCTTATCTGGGATAAATTGCAAATCCCTGTGGTCTACAGCACTCCAAAAGTATTAAATGGAAAGTTTTGGAGATAAACAATTTGTAAGCTCTAAATAATTCTCCCTCCTCCTCCTCCTTCTCCTCCTTCTCCTTTTTTTGAGACAGAGTCTTACTCACTATGTAGCTCAGGCTAGCCTTCAACTCACAGTGATCCTCCTGCCTAAGCCTCCCAAGTGCTGGGATTACAGGCGTGTGCCAACATGCCTGGCATTTTAAATAACTTATAATATATTATAATAATTGTTCTATATTACTAATAATCATTGTCAATCTCTTACTATGTCCAATTTATAAGTTAAATTGTCATGGTTCTGTATGTATAGGAAAAAATATAGAATATGTAGAGTTCAGTACTGTCTCTTGTTTCAGGTATCCACTGAGGGGTCTTGTAATGTATCCCTGTTGGATAAGGGGAGACTGATGTAATCTTTGAAAAACAATAGTTGTAAATACCTAAACTGTCTTTCACAGTACTAACATTTACCATTATGTGTGATTATGTGCTTAAAATCGATGTAACTTACAATTCATTTTTAATATATCTGAAAACATTGGGCAGGGCTCTGCTCTGCTCTGGTGGGTATTAACTCTGGGGTTTCTAGGGAGCCATTTTGTAAATTATTCCTCTAGGACAGTAGATGGTTCCCTCATGGGTTAAAAACCATAATGTAACTTTCAAGGGTACTCAACTATTCACCCAGGGGAATAGTTTGTATATGTGGGAGGATAGGGCTCGTATTTTTATCTTATTTATTTTTTCATTGTGAGTATTAAAATATATGAGGCATGACAAGCATATATATGCATATCCTCAGTGTGATGGCACATTGTGGAAAACCTCTTTCTTTCAGTGCTAGAAAAAGAATGTCAGTGATTGTTCGTACTCCATCCGGAAAGTTACGACTTTACTGCAAAGGAGCTGTAAGTTTTTGTTTTTGTCTTTTATTGTTTTGATTTATGATAGTTTATAATAATACATGTTAGGCATTCTGCTGTGGAAATGTAACGCAGATGTTTAACATGAAGTTGCTGACATCCACATTGGTTGGTGTTTTATGGTACCAGTGTTCAGCCTCTTCTGGTGAAATGGGGAATTCCTTCAGGGTAAATTTGGTATGTTTAAAAGTTTGGACTAGGACTGAGGATGTAGCTTGCATGTATAAGGCCCTGGGTTCAATCCCCAGCACCACCAAAAAAAAAAATTGGCCTAGGTTATTTTTACAATTCAATTTTTATGCGTAATACTTGAGGTTTATGTTATATTAGCTGTATTAGCAGATAACAAGAAAATATTTTAAAATTGTATTAGAATGTAGGTATTACAACTCCATATTTAATCTGTTTATTTAAAGACCATAAGAATGGGAAAAATTTATTCACAATTATTGCAGTTATTGATTATTGTTTGTCTTTAGTTGTTTTAATTATAAGAGAATTTCTGGCTGTTGGTTGGCATTGGTATATTAGCAGGTTATTTGGACAGAAACAGTAGTGTGTGTTCCAACTGAATTTTCCTTTTAAAATATGTTTCCACTTATGGAAAAATGAAAAGTACACTGACTAAGCCCTTTACTAAAATCAGCCAGTGTTTTCCTTCTGAATCGTCCTTTCCTGATACCTAGTCTATAAATTTGCCAGTTTAGAACTTTGCAGTTTTAAAGAGAATCAACAATTTTGCTTTATACCATGGAAATTTGGAAACTGAACCTAAGAAGCCAAGTGTTTTATTTAAATTCCTATTTAGAATGTGAAATGCCTTGGTTTTAAAGCATTGAAATGCAATTTTTAGATGTCTGGTTTTAAAGCACTTTAGTGGAATTATTTCATGATGTCTCATGAATTTAGTTTTAGGATTCCTTTGGTTATGTATTCCCATGGATTCAAACATCTAACATTTATTCATTGAGAACATTTTAATACCAGACTTTGAACTGGATTTTGGAGATACAAGGAAAAGACCTACAATGAGTCAAGAGTTTTAGATTAGAGGAATGAGAAGATTAGGATATAAGAGTAAGGTACATTTTAAAGCTCCATATCCCAATGGTAAATGCGCAACACTTTAAGTGTTGATATATATCTGGTTTACAGCACCCAAATCACATCCTTCTTTTTTTAGTTTTTAACAGTCTTCACCCTATAAACTTTGGCAAGTTGAAGCATTAAATGAAAAAAACCATTGGACTTATTTTCTTAATAATCAGAGAGATAGTATGTATATATTAACTTGCTTAATGCATTGTTTCCCATCACACCCAAATTGGTTGTGAAATGCAGTTAAGCAGTAAAAAGGCATAATCATGTAAAAGGAATGTGTGAGAACTATTTGTAATTTGGCAGGGAATAACTGAATAGGAGATAGAAAAGTGAGTGTGGGTTGGGTCATTTTTTTCCTTGCTCAAGAAAACTTGTACTTTTCTCTTGATCATTCTGTTGCTATTTGAGAAAGTGATTTAAGGCTGAAAACAGATGCACACAGAGCTCCAGCTGAAGCCACTGATGACAGACCAGGCAAGAGCTGATTAAGGATGAACCAAGGCCTTTGTGGAAAAGACAGAGGAGAAAGATTTAGCACTTAGTAGCTGATGGTGATGGCCTGTGAGTGCTGAGGGAATGGATTATCTAGGATCATACAGGATTTCTTCTTGGCTTACAGAGTGGAATGAAGTGGGTAAATTCAGTTACCATGACAGAGAATTGGGAGCTACATTCAGGGCATAGGGTAAATATACCTCAGTTTTATGGAGGATGAAATCTGGGGTGCAGATACAGCATTAGGACTTAAGCATAGCTGGAAACTAAAAGCAGGGATTGGTAAGATGTCATTTAAAGAAAATATTACCTCAAATGAGAAAAGGGCTAAAAGTGAAAAGTAGAACCAGGAAAACATATTGAGATTTGAAGGAGATCTAAAAAGCCTGTTCATTCCTTGTTAGAGCAAATAACCAACAGGTAACAGGAGCAATAAAAAACCTAGGCAATCAGGGCTTATTAAGGGAAGGAGATGAGGGGAACAGAATGTAAAAAGAATTAGGATGGTTTATATACATGTACCAACTCTCCACAATGAATGGAATCATGTACTGCAAACACATACTAATAAAAATTTTAAAGAAGGCATACATTCCAGCCAAGATAGTATAATGTGTTCCTACTGTGGTATATCCCCTCTATTCCAAAGTTGTAGCAATAATGATGTATCTTTAGTGTAAAGAGAAAATATATAAACCTAGCTAAAAAGCAAGATAAATGTCTTTGTAGGCCAAAATAGAAATAGCAAATCTAAGTGATTTATTGAAATGAAGTTTTGACCTGGGTAGGAGTCCCAGGCTCTGGGATTTAAATCAAAGAGCAGTAGTTAAAGTTTGGCTTCTGTGGGGCAGGGGGCAAATAGTACTGTGTGAAATGAGACAGGAGCCAGTGTCCTTGTTCTGATGCCAAGGACACTGCTGAGCTTCCCCAGTGATGAGAAGAGGCTAAGGAAAGCTCATGCCAGCCTCAGCCTGAGCCACATGAAACCACTGGGTTAGCACACGTGCAGGGAGGGACAGGAGGAGCGAAGCTCAGAAGCGCCTGAGACAACACATGAGCACCATCAACAGCCGGAACATGGACTCATTCATGTAGACCAGTGTGATGACTAGGGATGCTGAAAACTCAAAGATAAAGAAGGTCCAACTATTTTTAATAAAAAAGAAATCAGAAGGAAAAATGGAGATCTATGGAAGGTAGATTTAAAGTCATAAATAGTTTTTAAGTATCAGTACATGGAATAAACCTTAAATTGGACACAGTTGAAGGAGTAGAAGAGAGAACAGTATAAAGACATGGCAGCTCTTTATATATGTGCATGTTTAGGGATGACTTTTCTAGAATTTCTGTAATGAAACTGTTAATTTTTAAATAAAAAAGAGTATACAATATGTAGTCTATATCTGTAATAGTAGCCAACTTAGAAAAAGCTACATTTACACAAATAAAATTTTAATTTATTCAAGAAAGCAAGAATTCTACTTTAAAATGTTTACAGTATATAAAATTAGAAATTTAATTTATAAACTTAATATTGTAGGGACCTTAAAGTGACTATCAAATTAAGGGTCTCTTAAATTCTTTGCCACACACAAAAAGACTCATCTAAAATTAGTTGCTTTTAGTAAGCAGACAACAAAGTACAGATTTTATGAACGGCACATGTAAACACACAGTTTTTGTGTATTTCAATATGTGAGTCTTTGTGTCTTTGGTGAGCATTCCAGGTCAGAGGGGCCCAAGGCTGACCTTCTCGCAGCAGGTCAGCCTTGCCTTGTTGTGTCATCTGCCAGCAATTTCAGTCCTTAAGGTTACTTTGTTAATTTAGCATGTCAAAATCAGACAAAATTATGAGATGAATCTCCACAAAGAACTTTTACTTGGAAGCAGAATACAAAATAGAATTGCAGTTCAAGACATCCATGCATAATGCATAGGTCATAGTGGCCTCTAATATATCCAAAAGACAAAAGGAAGGTTGGAGTCTTACAAGGATAGAGAAAGCTGTACAAGTTATTTGGGAAAAAAAGTTTCATTGAAACTTGCAGTGAGTTGAAAAGTTGCCAAGCTCTGATTGGTTAGTGACGCCAGATTGCTATGCAAAGCTAGTCTTCCAGACGCAGCTCACTGTTAACATTGTCAGTTGCTGAGTAAAATACAGTAGTGTTAAAGTCATGTCAGATTGTTTCAGTGGACTGATTTTACAGAAAGAGAAAGTTCCTGGAGCAGGAATCTGTGACCTGTGTTGTTTTTCTCTGTGCAATTCCATTCTTTTTTACCAGAGCATTACAGGAACAATTCCATTTTGTACAGTTATTTTCACAGTAGTAAGATTATCTAGATAATTTTAATATAAATTGCACCAAATACTTTATATAAGGCCAGTTTGTTTTTGACTACTGCTTTCTTATTGTTGGCACTTGCATTTTATTGTATTATCTTTCTTCATTTGGCAGTATTGCATTATGTGGTATTCCATGTAACTGACATTTCAAGATGATTGAAGATTGCATCAAATATTTTATCCTTTTAATAAATAATTTTAATATGCATTCTGAGGACAGATCATATTTGAAATTTATTCTAAAGGACAAAGAGGCAAACTGCAACTTTTTGAATGAAAATCCACTGAGGATGGAACTTTAATCATGAATTTAACTTTCCTCAAAGCCCTAGGCTGTTTACACAGTGACTAATTTGATTGTGCTGTGCTGAAACCTTGTAATTTACTTTTACCTTTATAGGGTCAGATCCAAGGTAACTAAGCCCAGTGAGGATTTCCACAACCACAGACTCAGGAGGTTCTAAGTCTGATCTCCTGGCATGTTTTAGTGTCCAGGAAAAAACATTTGTTAGCACCTAGCATGCACCAAATACTTGATGTAGCCCTCTAAATACAGGAATGTTACACGTCTAAAGTATCTAAACGCTTATTTCTTTCATGAAAACATGACTGGTTAATTGTGACTGTTAGTTAAAAACACAACATATTTAATACATGTTTAATGAGCCACATTCTGGCCCTTGTTTTTTTCAATTCTACATAGAAAATAGAAAATTAATTTTTTTCTATTCTAAGCATCAATTTCTTGCACTAGAATGTTTCAATACACTGCAGTATTTAATATCCCTAACTTTATCACTTAATCGCTTTTTTCTGATTTTAATTTTTAAAACATTTGCTTAGCTTAAATATGGCCTATATTAATATCACTGAAAATTTTGTTAGCCTCTGGGAAAAAAGACTTCATAAGTTATACCTTTCCTTCCCAGGAAGAGGCCATAAGGGGAAATTATCATTTCCTTCTGCTTTGCCCCCATTCCCATTCCGCCACTGAAAAATGAAACGAAATTCATAATTGGGGCCTGGAATATTCCATCTGTTTTGAGGTCACTAAATTCTGTTTCTCTCAAGGGTTCTAAATCATACTCCATTAGTCTGTTTTGAAATCTCAGCCCTCAGGCTGGAGAGCCCAAAATGGGTAATACCACTGAGAAAGTAATTGCAGGTAAATGATTTATTTTTTCCTGGTATAATAAAACTGTGAAGGCTGAATACTAAAATTCTTAAAAACATTAAACCAAAACCAGAAAATAACTAAGAGAACAATAGTCAGTTTATAAAGTAGCAAGAATTAGAGAAAAATAAATGGTGCTTAAAACTAAAGCTAAAAGGAACTTTTAAAATAACCTTGTAATTTTATTTTGCAAATTAATCTAACAGTCTTAGAGCCAAAGTGACACAATTAGAAATGTTCAACTATTTAAGTTAGTTGATGGCTAGTCCAAGATTCTCTCACTGTACGCACTGGCTCTCTCAGTGGAGTCCTGTGATACTTAAAGTCTGTTCAGCCAGCACCAACACTATGAAGGTCCTCTAGCCCCTGCAAAGTCCTATAATTGAGTGGGTTCGGGACACATGCCCTAGGAAGTCTCCTGTGGACCCTACCATTCTGCAGACCCTTGGAAGTATTGCAGCAGGACAGGCTTCTTGACTTTGTTCAATCTAGCATTCCCAAACTCTGCAGAGTTCTGCAGAATCTTCAGAGGTAAGAGAAACTGTTGGAGTATATAGAAAGTGAGATGTCACTAGAATATGTGGTTTTGAACATTTGAGTAACTAGAGTTATCTTCCAAAAGAACTTATGCAGGACTAGAACCTGCTCTGAGTGTCCACAAGCAGTCATTTCCAGGACTTCCACAGATGCCAAAATTCATGAATGCTGTATATGAAAGGGCAGAGTACTTACCTAGCGCTATGCATATCCTGTATTGTCTCTGGATCAATTTAACACCTAATGTGATGAAAGTATTGTTTAAATAGTTGTTACACAGTATTGTATTAGGAAATACAGGAAAAAGGTCTATACATTTTCAGTACCAACAAAGCTTTCATACACCTGACTTCATTTTCTCTCTGTGGTTGGTTGACTCTGTGGATACAGGACCTGCAGATACAGTGATCCGTCTGTATTTCTTTGTGTCTTCAGGGAACCAGTGTTATTCATCAATGCAGTATTTTGTACTTTAAAAGAACACTAAAAGTGGTTCTTTTTATACCAATTTCCTACTAATGTTGTCAATATCAACTTTAGTAAAGCCTTTAATATACAAGGCTTAATAATTACATTATACATTTTGCTTGTTTTCCAGGACACTGTAATTTATGAACGACTTGCAGAGACTTCAAAATACAAAGAAATTACCCTAAAACATTTGGAGCAATTTGCTACAGAAGGTGAGTATTCTGTGGAAATAAAGTATGACTAAGATACAAAGAAGTTATATGCTTTTGATATCTTACAGAGCCACTGTTTCTATTTTATTTAAAGATTCTTAAAGTACCAATTATTGTGAATAACTTGGATTTTACTGTCTTGTTCCCATACAGTATTTTTATTTTACTCTTCTAAAACTATTAAAATGTTGACAATCTCAATCTCCATGTTTTAGGTGCTAGTGTTTACAAATCTGTTTTACTTCTTAGAATGGATGTAGCTTATAGTTGAAGCGCTTGACCTTCTATCTAAATAATCTATTAGGAAAGTAGCAAGAATCAAAGAACTAAGATGGTATTCTAAACTGAATAAGAAAAAGAAGAAATAATTAAACCAAATTAAAACAAGCATTAAATTTAATTACAACTCAACATGTTTTATTAAGCCCCTGCCCTGTGCCAGGCACTGTGGGAGGCCTCACAGCTGGCAGTCGAGCTTAGCCCTGTGTCTCTGTTTTACTATATACAATGTGTGAGTCACACAGTGCATAGTCCAGGGAGATGATGTAGATAAGAAGAAATGAAGTGAGGTTGTTAGACATGAGGAGTCAGCTACTACAAGAAGTTTAAGAGTCTTAGCCGTGACCTTGACAACAGTGGTCATAGCTGTATCTGAATCTTCCATCTCTGAGTTTTACTAATCTGTTTGAGCTAGAACAGTTGCTCATGGCCCAAACCTGACCCCTGATCAAATCTCTTTTTCCTTCTAAATCCAGGTTTTAAAAAGATAAGAATTAAAAAAAAAAAATCATGCCAAACAGAGATAAAGGGCAGGGAGGCTTTAAGAAGCAAGGACACCAAGAACTCTCCCAGTCTTCCAAAGTGTAAGAACATACATAAGCACAGAGTTTAGCTCCCTCAGCTGGGCTTAGTAGGTTCAGCCTACCCAACATACAGCTTGGGTTTTGTTTGGTCTGATCCAGTCTGGTCTGGTCTAATCTGGGTTGGTTGAAGAGGTAGAGGTTTGGGCATCTTCCTCCTTTCTGGTTATGATGCTACAGATATTCTGGCTCTCATGTTTGAATTGGCTTAGCCCACATCTTCACCCCATTGTTTCTGGCCTGGGCTGAGTGACCCTTCTGTGGCTACCCTCAAATAGGTTTACAAGTCAAGTTTCTGAAGGAGAGAGACATGTCCTACTATGGGCCCCCAGATTTAAATCCCACTCTCAGTGATCCGGCAATAGAGAACCCTGCTCCTTTCTCGGAAGATAAAGTTCTGGGTATTTATGTCCTGTCTTCTTTGCTTCTTGCTTCTGACTTATTCCCCTGAACATTATTTTATTTGACTTGAGATCACAGGGCTTACTGTCTGCTCCTGCTCATTGTGTTAAGTGATCTTGCCCAAGGGCATTGTTTTCTTGGGAACCAGAATCACTGCTTCCTTGCATGACTGACAAATGCTTTCACCTCTTCCTTCTTCCAACCCATCTGCTTTTTCTGGCTGAGCAATTGAAACTGTTGGGGATTAAGCACGTGGGGTGTGGGAATCGCCTCAAACATTAGCTGTGTCATTTTTCCCAGGGAGTGACTGAGGTCTGTTCTTTTCTACCACTATCCTTTGACTATATTTTAACTTTTTCTATAAATTTATAGTAGTCAGAAGACCTCTATGTCCCTAATTCCCAGGAGCTTTCATCTAATAAAGGAGACCCTCAAGAAAAACCATGTGAAAGACTGTCATTCACATAGGAATGTTGGGGGGGGGGGCACATTACCTCTAGAGTCTGTTGCAGTAGAAGATGCTTTAAAAAGATGACTTTAAAAATGAAGATACAAAGCAAACAGTAGAAGGGTGCTTGGGAGAGTGGAATGGAAAAAGATGACCATTGCTTGCCATTCTGAGTTTGAAGGCAGTTGATGAAATATGTTTTAGCCATACTATGGGGTCTGGATCTCATCCTGGGAATCAGTTGGAAGATTTTAACAAAAGAAGAGCTTAATAAGATTTTGGAAAAATCACTTTTAAGTGGGTAAGAGAATGGAGTAAAAGGACTGGGAATTAGAAGCAGAGTGTCAATTTTAAAATCTAAGGGAACATTTATAGATATTTTATACTAAGATGTTGTGATAATTGGACTTAAGCATAGTATTTAAATTGACTTAGTCCTTTCAAGATGACTTTTTGTTAAATAATGGAAATGTCAGATTTATGAATAAAAACCTTAAGTGTGTTGAGAGCTATGTACTACATTTTGCAGGTTTGAGGACATTATGTTTTGCTGTGGCGGAGATTTCCGAGAGTGACTTCCAGGAGTGGCGAGCCGTCTACCAGCGAGCATCCACATCTGTGCAGAACAGGCTCCTGAAACTAGAGGAGAGCTATGAGCTCATTGAAAAGGTACGTGGGCAACTGTTCTGATCTGAGGATAGTAGGGCCTCTGTGAAAGTCCAGTCTTTGCTCAAGGGACCTGCGTTAGTTACTTTTCTTTAATTGCTGAGACAAAATGATTAACACTAGAAATAAAGGGAGGAAAGGTTTATTTAGCTCAAAGTTGGTTAGGGGTTTCAAGCCATAATAACCTGGCTCCAACACAAGGTGGCATATGGCAGAGGGGTAGCAGTTTATGGCAGCAGAAGAAGGCAAAAGCAACACGTTGAGGGGTGTGCTCTTCTGTCTCTTATATTGTATGTAGGCTTCCCACCCTAACTAGGGCAGGTGTAGCACTCACCCCTTTAGTCCTAGCCAGAACTATGCCAGACCAACCACACATCCTTGATCCTAGCTCCACTCACTCTAGATTCAGCCAACTCTGAAAAGCCCCCTCATGACTCTATGAGGCTTTGGGAGAACATTTAGACATAAGCCATAACAGGACCCCTGGAAAAAAAAAAGCAGACTTTCTTGATGCAGTATTTACTATTGATTCACCCCTGGTTGCCTAAGCATTAGTTATTCTTAACATGAGTTAACATGTTGCTGAACTCCCTGGAATTGGGCATCATTGTATACAGATCTTCACTGTTTTAGATCACAGTTTGGCCAGTCTGACAGTTTCCTCACCAGTGTATTCCGTGAGTTCTGCATCCCCAGAGGACATACAGTATGTCCACATCAGCATGTACATGTTGCATGCATATATATGTGCGTTTAGACTTAATGTGTATACAACATGTAACAAAATAATACAGTGATACAATTTGGCTCGGTCACCAATAATAAACAGTATGAAAGTGAATAACCCACTGCTAACATCTGCACCATCATTGTATTATGCTGATATAACCCTATCCCTCATTTTTTTTCTGTGTGCATTGTTTTTTGTTATTTTGTTTTATGTTTTGAGACAGGGTGTCCTTATGTAATCCAGACTGTCCTTTAAGTCATAATCCTTCTGCTTCCCAGGTGCTGAGATTGTAGGTGTGTGCTGCTACATCCAGCTTTCCCTCTGTCATTTCTATCCTTATTATAAAAATCCTCATTTTATAGATAAACCAAGGCTATTCAGCCTTTGGCAGATACACTATGATTGGTGCTGTAGTGATAGCAAGACCTCATGCTTCTTTAACTAATAATGGCAAACATTTTTGTATAGTACTTACTGTGCCTGTTCCTGTTTGTAGCACTTTCATTTATTAACCAAGTTAATCCCTTTAAAGTGTTAATCATCTCTAATTACAAATGAGAAGATAAGGTAACAGAAGGGTTAAGTAATTTGACCAAGATTACAGTTTGTAAGAAAATGTACCAGACTTTTCTTGCTCCAATGTTCATGCTCAGAAGCATTCAAGTACCTTCACTTTAACCCTGAACTTTCCATTGAGAACACCCCAGTACCTCATTTCTTCAACTGGTGTTTGTACAGCATAAAATTAAATCAGCAGGTGAGCTACAGTTCATCTGATCTTTGTGCAGGCAAGTAAACACAGACCTTTGTTCCTGCTTCCTCTATCTAGGTATTTTGGTTACTTTTTACTCATTGCTGGAACAAAATACCCAACACCCCAAATTAAGGCAGGCAAAGTTTATTTAGCTCTCAGTTTGTGGAGGTTTCAGTCCATAATCAGCTGACTCCAAAGCAGGGTGGCATGGCACAGAAGCAAAACTGCAAGGCAGCAGAAGACAGCTAAGCAACAAGAGCAAAAGCAGGGAGGGGGGGGAGCAAGCTTCTTTCTTCCCTTATAAGCATGCTACCCCCTTTGGATGTAGCATTCACACCATCTCTGTGACCTCTTCTTGCACAGGATGAGGAGGTTCATAAATAAGGACCCTGGCTTCCTGCTGAATCACTTAGTTAAACTTCTAAACTTCTCAAGTGGACAAATGAACAATATCCTAGAGCAGTAAACAGCTCGTCCTTTTGTCCTCTACACCCTAGAATGTAGAGGTGCTAGGTCACTTAGTTAAGCTTCTAGACTTCTCAGATTGACACAATGTAGCAACTGACCTCCTTCCTGCTTCCGCTGTCTAGGTAACTTGTAGTTCCTGTCTGGAAAGGCAACTAGCACCACAGATCCCTCCTGGGACTGTTCCTTCTGTTCTTCCTGTGCCTTGCGGGCCCACCTGCCCCCCACCCCCACCCCTTATGTGATACTGGGAAGGACATAGTCTAGCTGCATGTGGTTTTCTCTGTCATGTATTGTTTGCTTGTTTCATGTAATTTTTTTTTAATTTTTATTTTTATTGGTACATGTTTGTGGTGCATAATGCTCACAGTCACCATGGGGAACTGACGCATGTATATAACTTATCTTCATTCTTTTACCTTCCTTTTCCCTCCTCTCCTCTCCTCTCCTCTCCTCTCCTCTCCTCTCCTCTCCTCTCCTCTCCTCTCCTCTCCTCTCCATTCCCTCCACCTCCTCTCCCTCTCTTAGTCCCTTTCCATTTTGCACAAGACCTGTCTCCCCTATCATCTATATTTTATCTTGCTTTTTATTTATACTTTGGGCTTCTGATATAAGAGAAACTGTGTTATTTAAACTGCCTGTCTGATTTATTCCACTCGACATTGTGGTCTTAAAGTTTATCCACTTTCCTAAAAATGACTCAAATTTATGCCTCTTTATGGCGGTATTGTACTCCACTGTGTATAAATGCTACATTTGTTTTGTGCCAGTCTCTGTCATGTAGTTGTCACATACAACTTTAGTTGCTGTCTTCCTGTCTCTGTGATCACATTAGGGGAAGTAGTTTGTTTCCCACTTTATATTATACACCTCACATTATACATCCACGATATTTCATGAAGGGTAAATATCTACATAGTTAGAGATCATATATATCATATATAGATACAGAAAGATATATATCTAGATGTTTCCCCCTTGTAATTGAACTTAATTTTTCATCCTGCTTATTTCTAAGATGTGTGATAGCGTGCATAATTCTTTGCAGCCTACCCCCCAATTTTAAAAGTATATACTTCGCGCTGAGCTTATCAGTTCACTTACTAAATCTCAATATTGCTCTCTGCCCCTCTACTTCCTAACATACTTATGTATAATTGTGTCTTTGAAATCTCATGTGGTAAAATAAAATACTCTGAGTTTATTACCATAATCTCTTTTAATCTCTCCAACCAGTTATGTCTTAATGTGCTCAATTGGTATTTTTAATCTGTTGCTTTTCTTACTCTTTTAAGAATTTTTAAAGATACTACCCTATTTGAAAATGATTTTCTTCTTCCTCTCTCCTCATTTACAAGCCTTAGTATTATGTATCCTTTCCCACATGGTAATGATACTGAATTAGCGTATACTAACTGAACTAAAAATACATTTGAAAATGGATTCAAAGCACATTAAATGGAGGTATAGTATAGAGGATTCTGGAGCTGAATGTTTACCTAACATTATTACTCTGAATCCTGTAGTGTGTATAGACTAAATTTCTACATTTAACAGTCTTGTTGAAGTATCTGTGATTAATAATCTATGATTTCCAGCTTTTAACTGACTGGGCGTTCAACAATTTTGCCAGAAGGTGGCGATCATGAGTTATGTTGAAATTTCAGCTGAGGCACTCCATTGAAAGTATGTATTTTTTAGTTTACAGCTGCAAGAAACCTCCTTTATGACCGCCTCTTATTAAAAATAAATGAAATGAGGGATCAAGAGCTAATTCATCTTTATTTTGTGATGTCATGCACTCTTACTTTTGTTGAGAAGTCTAAGACCCAGGAAGGCCCCTTCATACTGGCCTATTCCAAAGAAGAACCTATTTCTTTATTCTTCTCTGCTCCTAAAGTGAAGTTTTCTTTATTTATTCATTTAATTAACTGAAGTATGCCAGATACCAGGGCTGCACTGTCAAATGAGGTAAACTGGGCTTAGGCTTCCAGGTGCCCTATTCTGCACAAATTCCTTCAGTGAGGAGACCTGAAAGAACCTAGAGGAGTGAGCCACAGCCTGGGGCTGGAGGAAGCTTTCAGGGAGCTGGTACCTTTTGAAGTAAGCCCAATACCAATCCAGGGAGAAGGTTTAAGAGGGGGGAAAGATACACAAAATGACACAAGGTTTTCTGTAGTTGAGCTGGGATCGTTTTGTTTTGAAAAGTCTCTTCCAGTCCTGATCCTTTGAGAACTGTAGGGTTTTTAGTATGTTGAGAGTCATAGCCACACCATTGTGTCGTTGGTCTGTACTTCTGCACTTGGTTAGAATCAGTAGGGTTAGTGTTTAGTAGAAGTTGTGGTTTATTGCCATTAAAGCCAACCTATGGCTGAGGCTGTAGTACACTGATAGAAAGCACTTGCCCAGCATGAGCAAGGCCCTGTACTCAATTCCCAGCACTACCAAAGAGACAGGGTGAGGGGAGCAGAGGCAAGATTCAACCTGCAGACCACCAGTTCTGCTAACATGTCATCCTGGCTTTACATTTAGTTGGTATAGCCTGAGAGTTCATTCTTTTGGGCTTTTTCTGTACCTACTTGAGACACGTTGATTTTACCATCTATTTTTTATGTGTTCAGAATCTGTTTGTATGTAGATCATATTATTGGACTTAGCGTATAAGGCAGTGAATTTTTAAACTGTGAGTAGTTTTTAAGAAAAAAAAAAATGTAGAGCAGAACCTGCTTTCCAAACATCATTGCCTGAACAGTAATACCTATAATTGATGAAAGCAGAGCTGCTCTGGTTGAAGAGTGAAGGCCTGGGGGAAGTCTCCAGCCGCTGTCTCCTCTGCCTCCGTCTCGCCCTCATGGTGGTCCACGAGGGGCTTTTCACAAGATTGGACCTCTGCTGAGCACTGTTTGAAAACCATATAATGTTACATCTGTTCATGGATTTTTAAAGAAATTGTGCCTCCCAAAAAGATCAGATCATTGTGGTGTCGTACAAGATGTTTCTGAACGTATTATGAATTAATGATACAAAGTACCATTGACACAGTCATGGTAGTGTTACATTAAAAACATTCCAAGGCTGAAAGATTTTATTTTCCATAAAATAGGAATGTTTTAATGTGCTACAAAATAAGTGAAAATTGTATGATATGATTGAAGCTGCAGTTTTAAACTGCCCTGTCTTTCTCACTTATCCTTCTAATATTTGTTCAAACTAACAAGTCCATTTTTAAAATTTATTAAAGCATTCTTAGTTGGAGTATTATAACGCCTCATGTAAGCCGAGAAAAATATCCAAGTAGGCCCAGAATATCCCAAAAGAGATGTTACCATTGTGCTTCGGTGCAGTGCCTTCTTATTTTTCTACTCTGCACACCTGAGCAACGGAATATGCTGCCGTCCCCTGCAGGGAAGAGAGTGTAGGAGGTTTGCAGATGTTCTCTGGGTAGCATTGTCCCTACTGATAGTCACTGTTAGAGAAGACTGGAGACTTCAATTGATTTATAAAAAGTAACCATCATGTCTCTTACAAGATGGTATTGTTCAGACTCCAACACTTACATTCGTACTGTAAACTTCTCAGAATATGCATCTTTCTTTTTTCGTACTGTAAACTTCTCAGAATATGCGTCTTTTTTTTTTTTTTTTTCCTGTTACAAAATATAAGTCAGAATGTGACAGTTACTTCAAGGAAAGCCACCTTACTCAAGGATAAGAAGTGCAGAGGGGCCGTTAGCACAGCAGGTACTTGGTTGTTCTGACCCACTTAGAGGAGGAGCATTGCAGCTTCACTGCAATGGACAGTGACACTTCTAGTGTCTCTTCACCACCACGTAAGAGAATTTACAGTTGTCTCACTCTTCAGATGACAAGCTTGGCTTGGCCTGTTTTGTCTTCCTTAACCTCATTCTTTTGAAAGACAATTAAAATGTTTAAACTTACCATTTTAGATTTTGGAACCACTTAGAGTATTGGTCTATGGTTTTAAAAATCAGATTTGTAAAATAATCGTAACTTAAAAATTCAAATTTGTATTTGCTCAGGAAGAATGATAAGTAACAAAATAATTGTTTCATTATCAATGGTTTCTCAATTCTCACCTTATTTTCATCTGTCACTTAAATTATACTCTAACAAATTTCTAAGATGGTAATTATTTTTCCCTCTTATTCATACTATACCAGATTCCTTTGAAAATTAATAGTGCAAAATGCTCTGTGCCTACTTTCTTATTTTATAAATAAACTATTGATTGAGATATAAAGGTTGTACCTTCATGGTAAATACAGTTTTAAAATAATTTTCCATTTATTTACTTCAAAAGAAAAATGCATTTATATCTTTAGTGCTGCATAGATTACCTACTAATAGCTTTTCTGTTTGTGAAAGTAGATTCTTTATCTTGAGCATTATAGAAAACTGTGAGAACTAACACCTGTCTAGATTTTGCATTGAAGTATTTTCTGTGGAAGTAAATTTTTTTTCTCTTATTGTGATGTATGGGTTGGGAAATACCGTATTTAAAAGTAAAAACTTGTCCAATGCTTGATTTGCTAAACTTTAAAAAAACAATAGATAATGGCCCAGAGAATCATTTTGAAACTGGAGAATAAAACCAGAATGTCATGATGCTGGCATTATCTAGCTCTCTGTTGCTCAGGTAGCAACATTGTGTTTTACATGTTGTATGTAATTTATGATTAGCATATGTCCTCCACTGAAGCTTCATGAGAACAGCAACCATAATTATCATATTCATAATCATATTTCCAGAGCTTGACTGCCTGGCCTATGTTAATCACTCAATAAATATTTGATGAATAAACGGGCTATTTGATTGTTTTTCAGAAGCTAGAGCTTAGTAAGTGCTTGCTTAATGAGAGCCTGGTCCCTAGAACTGATAAGAGTTCAGTTTTCCATGCATTGAAGGCTTTGATATCATATGTGTTGCCTGTAAGGACTAATTTAGGGATATGTTTGAAGAACTGGTAATTTTGTAAATGTATTCTTTAGGAGTTTAGGCTTGTTAAAAAAAATCCATCCTCAGTTTTATTTAAATGCAAGAAGATAACGTTTTGACAAGAAAAGAGCACTAGTGAGTAGCAAGCTGTTTTGGGTTCAGGGTATAAAGGTCATAAAAACTTCTACATTGGTTTTAGTGGTGAGCAAGAAGCAATAAACTTTGTAAAACAAATATAACTGTTTCTCTTTCTCTCTGTCTCTATATATATACACACACACACACACACACACACACACACATATATATATATATATATATATATATATTTCTTTTTTTTTTTTGAGACAAAATCTCACTATATAGGTCAGCCAGGTCTTGAACTCACTTTGTAGCCTGGGCTGGCCTCAAATTTGTGGTGATCTTCTTGCCTCAGCCTCTCAAGTGCTGAGATTACAGGTGTGCACTACCACGCCTGGCATATTTACATTTATATTTATATTTTATGTAGGGCTTAGTGCTGAGGCACTGAGATAAGATTCTCAGAGGATGTTGAGACAGTGATCACAGTACTTCCTTTACTCTTCCTCAAATATGTTTGACATTTTTGAGTTATTTTAAGGCTGCCTTGATGTGGCATAATATACTTCAACCATTATCCTCAGTGTGACTAAACACAACAGTTTAGCACCATTTGCAACATGTGGCAGCAAATGGTTTAGAAGATTCCTAAAGCAACATAAAACTTAATGGAAAACAGGACTTTTTGTGAACATGTATAGCTGCCAAGTTCGCAGTAACTTCTGTGTTACAGACATATACTTTTGCAGATAAAACTACCACATCTATTCTTAGTAGCTGCAAATATCACTTTCATTTGTACAAAAAATAAATGAAAATTTACATGATGTACTGATAATTTTGTGGCTTAAAATTCCAGTAGTTGTTTTCTATATTATTTGCTTAAGAACATTTGCAGTTAGTCAGCTCGCCTACTAATCACCTTCTAATATAGTCAGCTGCTACTTTTCAGCATGTATTAATCCCCAAGTCCTGTACTCTTTACCCTAACTATTTAGTTCAAGGATCTCAAAAGGGGTACACAAGTTGATCCATTAGGATGAGCAGGAAAGTGGTAGAGCTTCTGTTTCTGCTTGTTTTCTCTAATTTTTGTGAATTTTTGCATTTTATAATGCACATAATTTGTTAACAAAACTGTTACACAAAAATACAGCTGTGTCACTGGTAAAACACCAAATATTTTAACCTAATAAACTAATGTAGAAAAGTTTGAGATGAATGATCTAGTTTTATCTCCAGAACAACTTTATTAAATCAGGTATTACTATGCTTATCTTTCTGTTGTAGAAATTGATTCTTAGATGTTATTTGCTAAGGAACATGTATCTATGATGATTGGAAAAGCATGAATTTAAATACCAGAACTGCTTTAATCTAGTATGTTATGCTATCAACTTATTTTAGAAGAAAACAAGAATACATGCAAATTATTGGGAGACTTGAAAAATAAAATATAATCAAGTTTGATCATTAGATCAGCACTTGGAGGGGAGACTTTGGCATATGAGGGACTCCTCCATTTAGTAATTGCAGCAGCCTCTATATTCTTTATGTAATATATTCTACTTTCCTGTAAAGTAAGGTAAATCATGTTTTTTCATGATTTCCTTTAACTTGCCTTTAGAATCTTTATAAAGTCCTCAAGATTTCCTAATTTATCTCTAATATCAGTGTGCCTCCTTCCCAGCATGATAGATTCCTTCTTACAAGCACTTTGTGGTAGACTTTCCACCCAGAGTATTGCTGTCTCCTGACTTAGATAAGATGAATGTGTTGTTTTTGCAAGCTACGCCCAGTTACATCTCAAATCCTGATTCCTTTCAGCTGGGTGTGTGAATTCTGGCCTTATTTGCTAAGTCCTCAGCTTGTGAGTTCAAATGTGAATTCTGCGATTCAAAAAACACCAAATTAAAGCCTTTTTCTTAGACATGGAAAAATTAACCCATTGCATGATACCTTCAGGAGCAAACAAATGAGCCATTCCAATTTAATGTTGTTTGTCTTCATACAGTAGCCCAGTTTAAACTAAAAGGAAAGATGGTAGGATTTTTTTTTTAAATAAAAAAACTATATCATTATGTACTAAAAGATGCTCAGAAGAGAAAAGCAAGAGTAAATGGTGGCCAGGTATGTTGGCCCATGCCTGTAATCCTAGCACTCTGGCAGACTGAGTCAGGAGAATTGCAAATTTAAGGCTAACCTGAGTAACATAGTAAATTACTGAGACCTAGTAAATTACTGAGGACTTTATAAAGATTCTAAAGGCAAGTTGAAGGAAATCATCTCAAAATGTAGAAATAAAGAACTGAGTTGTAGGACCAGGGATTTGGCTCAGCAGCATAAGCATCTGCCTTGCAAGCATGCAGTCATGAGTTCGATCTCTGGCACAAAAAAAACAGTTGTAGCTCAGTGTGAAAGCCCTGGCAATTTCCAATGCCATCATTGGGGCGGCGGGGGGGCGGGGGCTAGTGACTGCTGCTTAGCAGAATGCAAAATAGCCATCTGGGAGCCCAGCAGCTTGGAGAAGCAGTGCTGGGGAATGGCTCCGAGTTCCACAGCACATCCAAATTCGAGCACCACGTTTTAAAGCTGAATAGGATGATAGCTGCAGTAGTCTTTGAACTTATTTTGAAGCATCATTCTTCCCAAGCCATCCATGTTGCCACTAGAAACATAAATCTAAGTCTCTGTCTCCCCTTAAAATTCTTCAGCACCTACCCTTTGCCTTGGGAATCCTTCTCATAATACACAGGCCCTCAGCTTGCATTCTAGCCTCATCTGCCTCATCACACCTCCCTGTCTTTATTGTTATGCTAGTGACTAAATGGCAGCTTTTCAAACATGTTCAACTAAATTGTCATTCTTTATTTAGGACTCAAAGTCAGATGTTAACTCATTGGATAGGGTGTTTTGTTTTGTTTTTTGAGCTATCCAGACTAAATTCCTAAGTTTCTTAGGCTTATCACTCGTGTGCACATGAAAGCATATGTGTAAAACATATAGTGTATCATTTTCAAGATAGAATATAACATACAATAATGTGGTTAATTTGAAGGAGGACTCTTTCTGTCTGGTAATCTATCTTAAGTTTGGGGTTACAGGGGGAGAAAAGACAACTGGGAGCAGAGAATTGAAGGCCAGGTGAGGGACAAGGGTGGAGCTTGGCCCAGGAAGAATCCAGGCCAGTGAGGAGGGAGGGAGTCAAATGCAGCAATGGGACTCTCACAAGTATTCTGTATCAGAGATCTGCATACTTCAGCCCAGTGTCCACATCCACCCCCTGCCTATGTTTGTAAATAAAGTTTTATTGGAACACAGCTACATCCATTTATTTACAAACTATCTTTGGCTGTTTTTATGCTACAATGACAGAATAAAACAGTTGCAACAGAGATTGCAAGATCTAAAACCTTAAAGTATTTACTATCTATTATTTTACAGGGGGGAGAAAAGTTTGCCAGTGCCACTCTAGATCCTCAGGTCTCATAGTTAGTTCCTCAAGCCAGTAGTATAACACTGCATATCCCGAGGCCCACCTGAAACCTTCTCAATAGAAGCTGTGGTGGCGGGGCCAGGTATTGTATTCCTGAGTCCCTGCCATGATGTGTGGAAAGCACTGCTCTGGATTCCTGGCCCTGTGACTTAATTGCTCAGGGCTTGATAAGGGCCAGGCTCAGAGTTTAGAGAAACAAAGGCTAGCAGAAAGCAAAAAGGAATCCAAAAAGTATCTAGTGATGCTTTGTGAAATACAAATTCTTTAAGGAAAGAACTCACTATTTGATACTGAGGATCTTGCCCAGAACTACATGCTGTGTGTGTGTGTGTGTGTGTGTGTGTGTACATTTGTATGTATTTGTAAGGGAGCTGATTCCAAAATGAGAATCTGGGACCTGCATGTGGAAAGAGGGAAATAAGTCCCCCTAGCAGGAATGGCTCAGGACTGAGGCTGAAACCTAGATACTTTATGGAAACTATTGTTAAAGACTGAACAACAGAAACAAATATTTAAAAACCTGATGATTTGATGAAAACCTCACTGTTTAAATTGATACATGTTTTGATACCTAATAGCATTCATGGATATATATATATATATAATCAGTCACTTATAAAATTCTCACTTTTATTTCATTTCTTCTACTTCCCATTTGCTTCCTTTGGTTAAGTACTCATTCCAGTGTGATGTTCTTACCATCAAAGCTCAATTGTGCCTCTGTTCAACCTCAGATAATTTACCCAACCTCCCTGAAGCTGTTAACACAAAAATCAAATGTGCAGTGCTTAGCCGTGTCTGATACATTTTCTCTGCTCTGGAGATGTTGCTTCTTCAGCTTCCTTCATAATGTTATTTCACATACAAATAAAAATTACTCTATATTGCCAATATTTATCCATTTTTTACTCCAGTAGTGAAATTTCTCATACCAATATTTTATCTTCATCTTTAAAGAAACTTCTGCTTAATATCCCATGTTGTAGTCTGAAGCTTAAATTGATGACTTCTTTATACTTTTATCATTTAGAAACATAACACAAACTTTATAAAATACAGTACCATCAGAGCACTGACAAAATATTTGCTAATAGAGAAATATAAGTCACTTTGAAGTCTGGTACTTTGAAAAATATACATGCACAAGGAGAAGAAACACAGTGTCTAAATCTGTCATAATACATTTTACCGGACGTGATATTTTAGTATGGTCTGTATGGAATTTTTTTTAGAAATTTTACATTTATGTAGGGTTTTGAAGTTCTGCATATGCTAGAAACCTCTGAAAGAGAAAGTAAGATTATCAGAGGCTTTACTAGGTGAATAAATATTATTTCATGATTTTTCAGTGATAACAAAATCTGTGTTATGTCAGAGTCATCAACCTGAAACCTTCATAACTTTTGACTTAGTGACATTTTGAAAGCAAAATCAGTGTTTTTGATTTTTTTTTTAATTCCATAAATGCCATGGGAATTTTATTATGTTTCAACACTTTCTAAGTATGTGATTCCCGCAGTGCCCATTAGTGGCCATCTGTGTAAGATAATACATATTTGGGGTGAAATTGATTATATCCCAAGCACTCTGAATGTTATGATCAGGAAAAGCACGTAAAGTTCACATCTTTTTTCCTAATGATCTCTGTGAAGCAAAAGATATTAATTTCCAAAGGCAGAACACTCTATCACTCAAGATCCTAATCTCACAATAAATGACACCAGGGCAAAAGGAAAAGAGTCTATAGAACCTTCCACTAAAATTAGTAAGTGCTGTTCTCAAGGAGCGCTTAGGATACAGGGAAAATTAGCAGACTTTTGAAGCACAGTGCTTCCTTTATCTGCAGGAAGTAGGTCCATTGCAACATGGCTGAATATTCAGAAACTTAGAAATTCCTGTTATCATAGCCATCAGCACATTCTGTGTTAAACTACTTATTATTTTTCTCTGTAGACCTTGCTGGCCTTGTGTCTTTGGTCCTTTATATTTATATTTTGCTTAGTTTTACCTGTACAAAACCAGCTTTCCTTCTTTAAAATACAATTTCAGCATGCTCTCTCTAGTGAAGTCATTTTATTTTTATAGGTTTGTGTATAGTAAGGTATATCCACATATTTTCTGCGTTCATTTTTAGCTGTGACCTATGTGGCTCCTGAGGTTTTTTGGAGTTAAGGACCTCGAAAGGAAGAGAAAATAAAGAGCTAAAGCTGGAGTCAGGTGGAGTCCTTATCCTCCTGATGGGAGGAAAGGTTCTGGCTCCTCACTGCAGGGGCTTTTATTTATACCTTTTAGCAACTTAATGTCACATGACACCCTAGCTACCCACTGTTCAGACTGTCCTGGGGGTAGGTGTTCTCTGGGCTGAAGCAGCTTCTTCAGATGGCTTGCCCCGGGCACTCTTTGTTCTTGGAATGGTCATGCTCCAGCCTTGCATATGTGGTCAATTTCCAGCTTCAACGGCTCTCAACATTTTCTCCCTTAGAATAGAGCTAGAAAGTAGACAAGTATGTTTGTTTATGTATTTCTAAATATTTCTTGTCTTTCATATGATTTGGTTACCCCAGTGTTTTGTGAAATGTACTATAAAACATTTTTTTTTTAATTTAGGAACTTTTAAGGGTTTGCATTTCTAAAGTAGCTCCATGATCATTATAAAACCTATTATGTCTTCCATAGAATACTTAAAATTTGAACACAGCTACATCCTGATCTTCTCTGGGATGTGAGCCAGAATGATGTAACTGCAAATATCCTTAAAAGTAGCTGAAAGCCTTAAGGGATCATTGTCTAAATGTTGAGATACAGCACTTGTGATGCTAGTATAGTTGACACTGGACTGTTCTTCATTTTTTTTCCTTGAGCTTCTTGATGATAATTATTCATCGGGTTATGATAGATTTCAAGTCTGTTTCCCATTAAATATAATAAAATACTGTCTTCTTGAAGAAACTTACCTTAATGTTTTATATATTATACACTAAGCAGTCTTGCATCAAGTGTATCTAATAGCTGTCCATATTATTTGGAATGTATTGAAAAGAAAATGGCTTAGAGTGCAGCAATATTTTATTACATTTAGATTTTGGTTTTAGTCAGTTGTCATTAGCTCGCTTAGTTAATATTACTGAATACTGTCAATGCTGTGGAGATAATGAAGACGAACAAGATTTGTTCTTAGTTTTGAGGAAACGTACCAGAGTCACACATTTTAAACAGCTAATCCTGAGTCAGGTTGACTATTCCTTCTCTGAAATTCTTGAGACCAGAAGTGTTTCATAGTTTGGATTTTGTTTTTAGATTTTGGAATATTTTATGTACATAATGAGATACCTTGGGAATGGGACCCAAATCTAAACACACAATTCATGTTTTTCATATATACCTTATTCATACAGCCTACAGGTAAATTTATATAATAAACACTCATATTTTTATTTCACCTTGTGTTTTAACTGCCACCAGTCACATGAGGGTTGGGTTTGGAATTTTCTACTATGGTACCATGTCAATGCTTAAAAGGTTTTAGACTTTGAAACATTTTCCTTCTCAGATTTTTAAGGATGTTCAACCTGTATTGTAAGTTAAGATATATAAAGATAAACAAAAATTTCTTATGAGTACTGTAGAAGGGCAAAATTTGTTTTAAAAAGTAAAGGAGAACTAGGTGAGTACCAAAATGGTGGAACACTTGGCTAGCATGCGTAAGGTCCAGGGGAGAAAATGAAGGCGGAGAGAAAAAGAAGCAGTAACTTTGAATTTGGCTTTATAGAATGAGGCAGCTTTTACTCGGCAAACCAAGAGGGATGCATGGGAAAAATCAATGCATTTAAATATATTTATACACCCACAAAAATGCCTTACATATGCATGGCAGTCTATAGCCATTGTGGCAGAGACTGTGTTTGCCTAATTTAACACTTTCCCAACCCCCTGCCGTCCCCTGTGTAGGTTGGAAAAGCTAAATGCTCATACTTAGGGATGGCTATGTAACACAGCCTGGCCATGTTTGGAAATATGCTGAAGGCTTTTAGACATACTGTTCTAAATAAGAGACAGCTACAGTTAGTAATACCCCCTTATTCTTATTTTCAGCATGGTTTATAATTATACCAATGACAGCTATTCTGAGACACTGAGAGAGTAAAGAAATGGTGGAGCCACAAATCTAATGTTCATACCTGCCTGCTTCATTTCTGCTTTGTCAGGAATGAAGCTTTGGCTAAACCATTACTAGATTTTTCTGTTAGTTACATACAGGTTTTTCTGTTACTAATACAGATATGAACTACACACACACACACACACACACACACACACACACTTGCAGGACCAAAATGGCGTATGGAGAGGAAGTTTGTTGACACCATCTTACCTATACCATGTTCTCATTTAGTGTCTGTGTGCTTGTTTTGGTAATTCCTATGGTATTTCAAGCTATTTCATTTTACATTTGTTATGGTAACCCGTAGTTAGCAATCAGGAATATCATTATTGCTTGTGTTAGTGCACCAAGAGCCATGCACATATGAGACAGTCAGCTTTATAAATGTTGAGTGTGTTCTGACTACACTGCCACCAGCTATTTTCCCATCTCACTCCTCTTCACAAGCCTCCCTCTTCACTGAGATCCAGCAGTATTAATAACTCCACAAATTCTAAGTGTTTTAAGTGAAAGGAAAAGTTGTATGTCTCTCACTTTAAATCAAAAGCTAGGAAGCATTAAGCTTAGTGAGAAACCACATCTAAAGATAAGCTGGGCAAAAAAGCTGGGTCTTTACACTGGTTAGCTAAGTTGTGAATGCAGAAGAAAAGTTCTTAAAAGAAGTTAAAAGTGCTTTTCTGTAAACACAAATGGTAAGAAAGTGAAACCATCTTATTCCTGATACGGACAAGGTTTTAGTGGTCTGGATAAAAGATCAAACCAGCTGCAATAGGCCTTTGAACCAGATCCTAATCCAGAGTAAGACCCTCATTCTCTTCAGTTCTGAGGTGACTAAGGTGAGGAAGCTGCAGAAGGGAAGCTCAAAGCAAGCAAGGTTGCTTCGTGAGTTTTAAGGAAAGAGGCCATCTCTGTAAAAAAAAAAAAAGTGCAAGGTAAAATAATAAGTTGATGAAGTCACAGCAAGTTATTCAGAAGATCTAGCTAAGATCATGCCATCTAGGAAAAAATCAAAGCACCAAGATCCACAGGCATTTGGAAGAAGCAGATTCCAGCTGCCTTGGGCAGGTTTGAGGGATTAAGATGTTCAGGGAGGAAGTAACTTCAGAAGTGCTGGAAACAGCAAGAGAACTAAAAGTGAAACCTGAAGATGTGACTGAATTGTTGCAACCTCATGTTAAAACTTTAATGAATAAGGAGTTGCTTCTTATGGAATGAACATGATTGAAATGACAGCATAAGACTTTGACTGTTACACAAACTAGCTAACAGAACACCAGCAGTGTTTGAAACGTTGACTCCAATTTTGAAAAAAGTTCTGTTATGTATAAAGTACTGTAGAGTAGCATGGCATTGTACAGAGAAAATGTTTTTTGAGAGGAAAACCAATCCATGCGTTGTATGTCATTGACTTGAGAAACTGGCACAGCTACTTTGGCCTTCAATGACCATCACCTTGATGAGTCAGCGGCCATCAGCCTCAAGGCAAGACACTCCACCATCAGAAATATAATTTTCTGATGGCTTAGAGGACTACTAGCATTTTTTAGCCCTAAATTATTTACATGGTTTTTTAGATAGCATACTATTGTAAACTTAATAGAAAAAATATAGTATGGACATAACTTTTATATGCATGAAGAAACCAAAACATTCATATGACTTGGTTCATTATACTGTTCACTTTATTACAGAATGAAACCTACAATATCTTTTGAGTGTGTTCAGTCTTGTGTGAAAGATGCCAACTAATGAGCAGGAGATCTGTGATAATCTGACCTTCCACAGTGCAAATGTGGAACAGTGTGAAAATGACTCAGCGTGTTCTTTCTTACAAAGAATAATGTTGTCACTTTGTTTATTGCTGTCTACATTATTTCTAATTGCATCATGCATACCCATTCTCTGACACAGCATTAAAGTATAACTTAATACTATTAATATATATTCTTACTCTTTTTTAAACAAATCAACAAGATTGCATCTTCATTGTGTTAATCTTCTGTTTAGTTTTATGTCATCTTGTTTTCCTTAGTCATTGCCTATTCCCTTTAATTGACTTTTTATTCTTCCCTTTTATATGTGTGCATTGTTTTAAATCGTTCCTTACCTTAAGGAAACAAAGTAGGATAGCTTCAGGGAGCCTTAGTCTTGTCCAGAAACATACCAGATGAAAGAAAAGGATTCTCAAGAGAAAAAAAATTCAGTGAAGCAGTAGGAATTATACCAAAATTCATGAATTATCATCAAGTCTCCGATACATACCTCAATGTTTTTGTTCTTAAAGAATCTATAAATGTTTGTTCTTAAACATCTCATCATTTATTTTCTCCAGAATCTCCAGCTACTTGGAGCTACAGCCATTGAAGATAAATTACAAGACCAAGTGCCTGAAACCATAGAAACTCTAATGAAAGCAGACATCAAAATCTGGATCCTGACAGGAGACAAACAAGAAACTGCTATTAACATTGGTAATCCACTTAATTCGAATTTTAACCTTTTGTGCTTCTTAACAGGTTGCTACATTTTAATGGATGGGTTTGAGACATTTTAGGATTTGGTATTTCACAATTCCGGGTTTGTAATATTATCAGATATATCCGTTTACTAATGGCCTCGGTGCCCTTTAAGGTTGTGATGGTTTATACACAGCCAGGCTGTAGCCCCTGCAACCAAATGTGCTCTCTCTCACCTCGCACCCCTGCCTTACAGTCATCCATAGATGGTGCTGCTGATAAGACTTCCACAGCTATCTATGAAAATTTGGAGACAGCGCCTGTGACGCACATGTGTATTGACTCTTATTTACGTGATTAAAGGTTGTCCTGACAGAGGAAGGAAGAAAGCTACCTTTTTGCATTCATCTTAAGAGTCCATTACAATTGTTCAGAAAGAATCTCAGAAAGAATTAGTTGATTTAGGCTGCATAACAGAGTATCACAGACTTAAATAACAGAAATGTATTTTTTCACAATTCTAGGGACTAAAAATCCAAAATCAAGGTGTCTGATGAGTTGTTTCTGGTGAGACCTGGCTTACAGACAGCTGCTTTCTTGTTGTGCCTTCATGTGGCCTTTCCTCTGTGCCTGAGGCTACTGATGTCTCTCATTGTTAGGATACCAGTCCCATTGCATTAGGACTTGCCTTAGTCACTCAGTGCTGCTATACCAAAATAAACCTGGCGGCTGATAATAGGAGGCTGGGAAATCTGAGGCAAAGGCACCAGCAAAGCTAGTGTCTGATGAGGATCTGCCTGCTTTTTGGTTCATAGATGGCATTTTCTAATTGTGTCCCTGCATGATGAAAGGGGCAAGGCAGTTCTTGGGCCCTGTTTTGTCCTATCCCAGCAATGTCTAATCACTTTCCAAAGCTCAGCTTCCTAATAACATCACATTGGTAATCTCAACATACCAATTTTGAGAAGAAAAACATGCAAACAATTGCAGGCCCCACCCTTATGATCTCATTTGATAGTAAAATGCCGTCTTTGGGCCAGGGATATAGCTCAATGGCGTAAGTGCCTGCCTGGCAAGCGTGAGGTTGTGAGTTTGATCCCCAGTACCAAAAGAAATAAATAAAATAAAATAAAATGCCATCTTCTAGGCCCTGTGTCACCTTGCAGGTGAAGGCTTCAGCATATGAATTTGAGGGTGAGGGAGACAGTTCAGTCCATAACAGAAATTTTATTGAAAACACAGTTAATAATTGGCATTGCAAGCCTAAAGTACCAAGAATGTGCCAAATTTGTTTTTGTAAATTGAGTAATAGTAGCTAATGTGAGCACAGCTTTAACTGCCTGATACTGAACCTATATATTATATATAAAACTCCCCCAACATTGAGGAAAATATTTTATAAGTGTTTACAACATAAAGCCACATTTTTGGAGAGTTACTTTCTAAGTATCCTCTAAAACAAATTCAGCTAATAGTCCTTTAAAAAGTGTTAGCAGTCAGCCTAACATATCCTGTAAATTCTTACAGGATATATATAAATATAGGTAAACATAAGACTATGCTACAAATGCATAATAAATTGGTATTAGTAGAAAGTTAATTTATTTTAGAAAAAAAAACAGCACACAGTTATTAATGTGCATGGAGAAATCATAGGATGGTGATTACCCTAAAAATCCACTTGATTTTAAAACAAAATGGAGGACATTAAATCTACAAGTCACTCAGTTTGTTCCTTTTGGTCATAACATGATGAGCAATGTTAGTGTCAAAATGGAAAGGAGATACATGAGAAAGAAATTACGGTGAAACGCAGAATACACTAGAATTGGGAGACATGAAAACAAGTAAATAATAAGACTACAAATAGAGAACACATGACTGTGAACAGTGATATATTAGGGAAATAGGCAGAGTTACACATGGTATAGTATATGTAATCTTAGGCCATGCATATTCCCAGAAGAAGGCAGGAAAGGTTCTTCCATTCAGTAAATGGCTATGGGGTCTACAAAGTTAGGCTCCAGGTAAGTACCAAGAACACAGCAAGAAGCAAAAGAAACCAAAATCTGTGCCTTGTGGGGAAAACATACAATAAAGAAAATTTTAAAACTGGCGCATATGTTAAAAAACTAGGACTAGCTGTTTAAAAAAAAAAACTAGGAAGCATTCAGACACTGCACAAAGGGATTCAGTTTTAAGTAAGATGGTCAGGAAGAACTCATGGAAAAAGTGACATTTGTGGGGTGACCTGAAAGAGGAGAGGGGCTTATAGCACGGTGATTAGGACAGAGGTATGTTACAGTGTGGAGAAAGGGCACATGTGCAGAAGGAGCAGGCAGGGTGGACCACACCAGCCCTGTACAAACTTTGCATTTACTGACTGAATAGGGAAACCATTGGATGATTCTCAGCAAAGGAAAGATGTGATCTGACTCTCTGAGGAAACATCACTGAGGACAGGGGGAACTGAGGGTGGGTTGCATTAATACAGGAGAAGCCTGGTGGTGCTTGGGACCAGGTATAAGGGTGAGAAGTAGTTGGGTTCTTCTTGACATGTTTTAAAGGCATGACATGTTTTAAAGGCAGAGACAACAAGATTGACTGATAGATTTAATGTAGGATATAAGAGGAAAAATGGAATCACTGGTAACACCAGTGATTAACAATGAAAGATTGAATTGCCATTAACCAAGATGAGGAAGACTGAATTATATTAGATTTTCTGAAAGGGTAGTCAGGAGCCTGGTTTTTGGATATACTGAATGTGAGATGCTTGCTTCCTACCCAGCTATCAGCTGTTAGGTAAATAGTTGGTTATGAAAATCTGGAGTTTAGGAGAGAAGTCTTAGCAGGAGATGAGTTTCAGCATGGTAAACACATAAGGCTGGGATTATAATTCAGTGGTAGAGCATCCAGTTATTAAGTGTGAGGCGCTGATTTAAATCTCTAGCAGAGAGGAAAGGAGAGGGAGATCCAGAATGATAAATACTTAGATGACAGTTAAAACTGAGATGGATTGGGATCACTGAAGGAGAGAATATAGATGGTTATATTTTTAATCCAGTCGACAGGCTTACTGGTTTTTATCCAGCCAAATTCAGATGTAGCAAGATGGTAGAGAAATCCAGACTTGTATTTAATAAAGGAGAGATTTTTGCCATGCAGCAAGTGCAACAAAGCAAGAGAACACAGATAAGAAGAGGCTGTCACCACCTTCCAGGGCAAGGAATAGTGAAGGATCAGAGGATCCAAGCAGTAGCCATCCTCCCTCCCCACTGCACACATCTCTGCAAATGACCACTGACCCATTTTTGCTCTTCATGTTGGTCATCAGGAACGGTATTCTGTGAATGTTTGTCAGCTCTCAGGACAGTGAAGATTCCTAACATCCTCCATTTTTACCCTTTCTCTGGCAACCAAGAACCTTATCCTTTCAATTTTTTTTTTTTAACCAAGACATGTTCTTGCACCTTTATTTCACTCTTCTCATTCTTTTTTTTTTAATTTTCACTTTTTCTTTTTTTTTAATTTTATTTAAAGAGAAAAAAAGCAAAACAGAAAAAGGGGTAGAAACAATACAGAATTTCAGAAAAAAAAATAAGCAGTAAGAAATCACTAGTTGATAAATTACATATTGTCTTCTTAGACATAGTTGTTCATGTTACAAAATTAAAGCATACAAAGTGGACATTCAAACAGTGAGACTGCACAGGAATTCAGTGATCCAGTAACAACTTAGCAACATGGTTATCAATCCTACACACTTAAACATACATGCAGCCATATCCTCTAGAGCACTTTCTTTTCTTCCTTTTACTTTTAAAGTAAATTATCTGTTATATCCTATTTCAGGTTGCTCAGTAGCTTACTGACTTGTTTTGCTGTTGTTATTTACTTTTTAATTACCTTATATAATTCTGTTGCCTTGTTTTTGAGTTTCTCCTCATCCATGCTCCATGGATCAGCTTTGGTGGAGTTGAGTTTAGACAGAACAAACCCATGTGACCACAGTGCAGTGAAACTAGCACAGAACCTCACAGCAGGTCACCAGGACACGAGCAATAGGTACAACAGTACATCCTATTCTGTTCACATTAGCTGTACTTTCAATCAGGTAGAGCAAAATGGAAGGAAATAACGAACTTATAAGAACAGAATATTGAATAGAGCAGTACCATTAATCAAAACTGAGCAAAACAGTGATAAAAATATAAATATTTGCCTTCAAAGAGATGGTAGAAGGAAATACCCCTTACTTGCCATGCTGCATACATTCATCCTTCCAAGAGATGCTCAGATCACCCGTGCTGACTTGCTAATGGGGGAAGGGGGGGGAGATGGATCGAAGTCTGATCCTTAGTCGGCACACCGGCAGGCCCCCAGCTGCTTACCAGGGTGGCAAGTAGGCTGCCTGTTCTCCCCAAAGTTCCAACATGATGCAGAGCTCCAGAATCACTGATAGTTCTCGCCCTTGTGCGCCAACAGCTTGCCAGGCCCCCAGCTGCTTACCAGGGTGGCGAGTTGGCTGCCCGTTCTCCTAGCGCCCAAAGTTCCAAACTCACTTTTTTATTAATACGTGTTTTCAGTACATAATGATTCCATTCGTCATGGGGAGTTGGTACATGTGTGCAACACCTCTTCATTCTTTTTACACCCCCTTCCCTTCCCCTCCCTCTGTCCCTTGGTTGCTTTTCCGTTTGAAAAAGATCAGTTCGTTGTTAACTTCCTGTAGAACTGGAGAACAAGTGATTTTCATCACTCCTAATAAAATCCACACCAGATAGTCTGATAGTATTATTGCTTTTCTTTTCTCTCTGGAAAAAAAAAACAACCGGTTATATCCATTTATTCTGTTTGTCCATAGGACACTCCTGCAAACTTCTGAAGAAGAACATGGGAATGATTGTTATCAATGAAGGCTCCCTTGATGTAAGTAAAACTGTTTTTCAGGACCTCCTCTTTGAGTTGAATCACCCTGTAATATTCTATTTTATATTCAGATAGCCATGGCATATTTTCCTGAAGTTAAAAGATACTTTATCATGATTTTTTTCTCCTTTACCACAATCTATGGTTTTGAACAGCATTGTTGAACTGATTCAAGCTTTGTATTTGTGTTAGCTAAAAGAAATTACCAATTGATTTCCTTAGTGCTGAGAGAGTAAAAGGCTACCTTACAAAGCATTCTGTCAGGAGTTTGCAGCTGGACTGCAGCTTGCTCATATCTGAGTATTGTTTTGAATATTAAGCATATTATGTCAGCTTTGGCTTCCAGCATTTATATATATTAAAAATTGTGAAAGCTATTAAACAACACAATAAAATCACTCATAATAGGAAAGGTTTGTCATTTTGTTATTATGTTTTGTTTTTAATATCCTAACTTCTAAGATAAAAATACAAATCCCTAAGATGTCTTTTTCATGACCATGATCACTTGATGTCATATTTGGGAAAGAAAGAAGATTTATTAGGAATACAGTGTAAAATAGAAGTTAACAAAATAAATGCAAGTCAGATGATCTGTAAATACTTTAAGGTGACTATTTGTAATTTAAGGTGGAAGACAGAGCAGGAGAGGTGAGGATTATACAGTGCTTCAAATAGTCACTGTGAAGCCAAGGGCAGAGCAGGGAAATCGGGGGGTTCTAGTGAAGCTGAGACCAGATATGTAGAGGGATGGCGAAGAGGTGATTGGTGGGGGAAGTATTGGGAAATCAGCCCTGAAACTAGTTATGGCTAAGAAATATTTGACTTCAGATGCAAAATTGCCGTGCTAGTCTGTCTCTTGATTATTCACCCTCAAAATAATCCTCTGATACCTTTCCCTTTCTTGTGACACTTTGAGAAACTAGTTAAAGAATAGTAAGTGACTTTGCAACTGTATAAGTTGTTTATGCCTTAAATTATTGAACAGGTACTTTTGGTGAACTAATCTTTAATTCTCAAAATACAAACCAAACCAACACAGTCAATGGGTGGAAATCTTTCTTTTTCATCCATTCACCACACGTTGTGAACATACCTCTAAACAATTACAGTGGTGGACTCCGCACCATTAGAGCTTCAGTTTCCTTCATCCTCCCTCTTACATGTACTAATTTTGAATTAGCATAGCCAAGTTACTAACTTTTTAAAAATTATGACCAAGATATCCCTGCCCTCTAAACGCTCACATATAATAAGTAAAGTAGCATGTATATAAACATCGTTGCCAAACAGGTATGTATGTCAGATAGATAGTTTGCTATAGAAATATTGTGAAGTTTGGAGAAGTAATTATAAGGAAAGTGGCATCTGGTTACATAGAGATGAATAACTGAGTGAGGATGAGTACTTCAACAGGAGGTTCTTGTAAGTAGGTTCAAGGCATATTGGGCTTAAGAAGAGAAACATTGAAGGTTATAATTTCTTAATATATTCAAATAAATGTAGTCATCTAATTAAAATTGAACTTAAGGGGAAAGTGGCTCTCCCACCTTGGTATCTTAGCTGTCCAGCTACCTCCCTAGGGATGGCCACTGGTTCCATAACTATATGCGCTTGCCCAGAGCTAGGCTAATGCATACCCTTTGTTATTAGATAGCACACTATGCACACTGCTTTATCTTCTGCTTTTCTCACTTACTATATTTTAGCAGATGACCTGTAATACAATAGATGAAGCTATGATATTGTTTTTTAACACCAGCATGGTATTTGTAAGGTACCTATAAAGAAGTGATAGAGTTAAAACCAGAAAGGTGATCTCAGGCAGATATGATGGGCCAGGTTAGAGGACTTGTCAGCATAGGAAGAGAGCTTATGCATCAGGTTTGTGCATGGAACTGTGGTGTGTTGGCATAATTATACAGAGGTGAACTTGAAAAGCTGGAGGAGGCTTGAAATGCAGACAAATGACCAAGAAAAGAGTTAGTGTAATGCCAGTGATACCATATAAGAGAAATTAGGAGACTTATCCAAAGTGGTGCCTGAAGAAAGAGCCATCAGGGATACTAGACCTGGGACACAGCTTTATGAAAACTACAGTGAAAGTGTTCCCGCCTTCCTTATGCTTTTGTCAGTAACATGGATCACGTGTGGGTGCGTGGTTTTTTCTTACACTCATTAAAAAAAAAAAAAAGACCTGTTAAATTGAAGCCAAAGTAGAACAGATCGTGCCCAGTTGGACAATGGGATGCTCTATGTGTGGATCTAGACTCTATCTTTTGTAGTGTGGCAGTATTACTTCTTTTTTTTTTTAATTTTTATTTAAAGAGGAAAAAAAATATGTAAAGGGTAGAGATAATGCAGAATTTCAGAAAAAAGTTAAACAGTAAGAAATCACTAGTTGATAAATTACATATTGTCCTCTTAAAAATAGTTGTTCAAGTTACAAAATTAAAGCATACAAAGTGAGAGTGTAAACAGCTACGCATGCATGAATCTACATGTATTTCTATCCTTTCTGTATTAGAGGGGAAAACAAAACTTAGTAAGACAAAACAAAACAAATTCCTATAAAAACATGAAACCAAAAAGTTGTATAAAACCACAGTACAAGGTAATCTACAATGATGGCTGTATTGTTCCTTATTATCTTCAATAGAATTGCCTATATCATCAGGCATAAATGAATATAGCAGTATAATTGAATATAGTAGTACATAACAATATTAGTAAAAAAATAAAACATTATAGACAATATAAAACTTGAAAGGCAGGTAATAATCAAACCAGAGTGGATATTCTAAGCATTACTTCTTTTGTTTTATTCTCTTTCATCATTTTTTCCAATTCTTGGATAAGCACGTTCTTTAAGTGTTTAAGTATCAAGTAAATAAAATAGTAACCTCAAGGAAAAAACTGAAATACCAACAATATTCAGAGTATAAATCAAGACTGTGGGAATTAGTTTTCTTTTTGAGATTTCTAAAATGATAACTCAAAATTAATAAACACCTAGAAAGTATTTGCAATGTTTCTGCTGGAGCAAACTCAGAAGTGTTCAGCAAATACATAATTTCAGTGAAAGCAGCATCTGGGTCTACTTATTTTGGTTTATTCTTTCTAAATGCTCAGAAAATTACCTGGCACATGATAAGTACACTAAAAATATATGAAAAACAGGTTTTTGCTTAGTTTTTAGTTAATTACTTTTTAAAAAGTGTACATCAGTTTTAAGTTTGCTAGTAATTCATCATATGATATTGTTAAAGGAAAGTGGTTAACAATCTCCTTATCAATTCAAGTGGCAGTTTGAAGACAGACACTGTAGCTGAATGGATTAACACAAATTTATCCAACTCCTGACAGTAGAGCATTGTAGCATTGCTGTCTGGGGCAGGTTTTTCTCCTAGGGAGTTAAGTGGTGACTTTACAAATCTGACTGTTTGGGGTCAGACCCACCAGCGTGCACTCATTTGTTTCTCAGCGGGAAAGGAAACATCACTTTGCATAGTGCCTTCTGATCTTGTGTCATAAAACCCATGGTTGTGATTTCAGGCAAATCAGGAGAAGTGCTAGAATGCCTGTAGGTAAATCATTACTTGTTTTTTCATTGCCCTGAGAAAAAAAGCATCCTATCTGCGTTCAAATTGTACTGATAGATAATAAGAAGATTCAGGATTATTACTTCATGAACACAAAGCATAATTAACAAGTAATAAATTTAGGAGGAACATATTATCTTAGGAAATAAATTGTGAGTGCATGTTTTGTCAAGTGACAACTTCAATGAATGTACTCAGATTATTCTCTAAGACAACATAGTGGTTAAGAGCACAGTTCTGCCCCTTGCTAACTGTGGGACCTTAAAAAAATTAAAATTAGTTTCCCTGAGGCAGAGTATTCCTGTCTAAAAAAGAGAATGTTTTCTTTGGTGTAGGATTGCCATGGTTAGCACAGTCCATGGTACATAGTAAAAAGAAATGTTACAAAATTTTGTAGAAAGAAAACTTATTTTGCATAATGATCACCTTTGTTACAAAAATTAAATTGTTCTTTTTTCCCCAGGTTGTAAGTATGGAGTATCTTTTATGTGATATGTACTCCTATGAGCTATTTAAATTTTCTACCAAAATCTTATCCCTAATACTTTTAAAATTGAAAAGATAAATCATTTTTTCTTATGCTGGATTTTAAGTATCATATTTGAGGATCTTAAAATTTCACTTAGAAAGTTATTCGTGCTAGTGATCCGGCTAATGGAAGTCTTTGTCTCTCTTAAAGTAGAGCATCACTCAGAAATGCCACGGGGACTTCTTTCTCTTTTCGAGTGTAATTTTTCTTTTCGTCAACATACTCCTTGGCATTTTTTTTTTTGAAACTTTAAGTAAATGCATAAAACCAAACTACAGTTAAAGATACAAACAGAATGGGAGTCTTTTTTTTTAATTCATTGTTTTTATTTTTTAAATTTTTATTTTAAAGAGGGGGGGAAAATAAAACAAAAAATACAAGAGAAACAATAATAACCAAAAAACCAAAACAATACCATAGGCTTTTAAAAGAAGGTGGTCGGAACTTAACTAAGGTGGTTATTTTGCATAGTTCTCTTCAAAAGATTTATTCAGATTACCAGATACAGACATGTGAGATTGATGTAATCCTATAAGTGGTAACAGTTTTGTTCCAAGAAGTAATAGAATTAGTAGTACAATCATTTTAGCTATCTTTGTTCCGCAGACCTGATGGGGAACCTAAGTTTGTCTGCCTCCTTTAACTCCCACTTTCACTGTAAGAGCAGCGCCCCCTGCTGTTGTTGCCCTAGAAAGAAGCTGGATGTTTACACCCACTTACCTACCACTTAGAAAATCTTGTTATATCTGAGGTAGAAAACTTGTATTTTTTTTATTTAGAAAATAAGAATTTAATGGATAAGTGTCATTAACAATCATCTAAAGTTGATCAAAACCTAGTAGCTATTTAAAATCAATAGATCATTTAGATAATTTGTAATTTTTTTAATCATACTATTTTGAACCACTTTATTAGGAGTTCTGATAATCCTCTTGGTACAAGACATTTCCTTAAGTGTTTTCAAAGGCAAGAATTTCAAAATACAAGCTTCATGAGTATACTTTTTCCCTACCTCCATGGCAGTACCCAAGAAATATCCCACAAAATTCTCAGAAACCCCTTCAACTTAATAACCAATAGCCAGGGCTTTCTTTTTTCATTTCTTTTATGTATTTCAGTGTGTCATAAAACAGTTTGTTCAAAGTGTCTCTATTAAAACTGTAGACATCTAAGCTATGAGCTCAGAACTGAATTTCATACTGTGACCTGTGTTTAACTCCCAATTCCTAATTGAATTCCTCAAAATGCACTAGAGCAGTTCCAGAAGGATTGAGTCAGTGCTCTTATTAAGAAACGTGAGTGTACTGTTTCCCAAGTCCTTTATAACCTGTCAATTCTGTGCATCTCTGGAAATAACTTTCAGGAAACACAAATATTATTTTGCACTGATTTGATCTAAGTTCCTACATGATAGCATGATAGTCTTGAAGACTAGCCTTATTGAGATGGCTCAGGATTTTGTCACTGAGATGTGGGGAACCATCATTTCTTAACCTATTCACTGTGTGGCTTAAAGGAGAAAATGTGTTATGGGCACCAAAACCATTTTCTACTTGAGTTTCTCTTGCTTTACCCTTAGGCTTAGTTTCGCCTATCTCTCGCATCTCTTTGAGGAGTTGTGGAATCTGTCCTTGTGAGGAAAGCTGGATCTTAAAAGCACTTTTACTGTTCTTCCTCACCCTTTCTACTGCCAGACTTTCCCAGAGAGGAGAAATATTCACTGTACATATATTGAATCAATACAAGTGATATTTGGAGAATGAATTCCCCCACTCAAAGTTAAAGGTTTCCAGTGTTCCCAAGTTTAACTCCTGATAATCTCTGCCCAGCTCTCCTGCTCATCTGGTTTCTCTAAACAGGCTTTGCTGTTGACATTCACATTCATCCCAGTTGGGAGCCAACACCTGAAGTATCAGAAGTGATAAATCGTCCATCCCATAGGAAAGTGCAATTTTCTGGCTTTCTGTAAAAAGGAGTCTGCTGCCTCTACAAGACTGTATATTGATGATTGTACTCACAACAGAATCAATACCTTACATTTATCAACTGCTTTCTCTTTTATAGAAGCCCCTCGACTAAAGACTGTACAGGGACAATTGCATTTGCACCCAGACATATCACTGGGAAGACTATAAATATGCCTGTTTCATAGGTGAGGACTCGAGAAAGGGTGTTTGACCAAACACGAATAACTAAACAACACTAAGGGATACAGCTAAGTCACTAGATTTCAGAATGTAAACAAGTAAATTTTTCTTACCCTTAGCTGCTGCAATTATAAAACAAGGAGTAATGAAAATACCCGTCTTCCAGGGGTGATAGTGTGAGGATTAAACAAAATAGTACCTGTCATATTTAGAAACAGGAATTGGCTTTGATTTCCAATGACTGCCCTGTTTTTAAATTATTTATGTTTCTTCTCTTAATTTAAGAATATGGCCCCATACCATCCATAGGTTTGATTATGAGTATGTGTTTCCCCCTCACTGATATATTTTACAGAAGATGAATTATTGACCACATTGAATATTAAGTTAACAAACATTAAAATATATATTTTTCAACACCATGGTAAAAGAAACCCCTTTATGGAATTGCTAATTTATTCTAGCTAAACTTGACATTCTAACACCATGTAAACTTCTAATATAAGTTATAGGATATTCAGGATATAAATGCTAAAGTTATTATCCATACCCTTTTAAGCCCAACTTATATGTATTATGCAGACAAAGCTCACTGTTTGGGTAACCTGCCACTGTTGAATGGCTTCTGAAAGAAGTCCAGAATAAGCAAGATATTGACTTGCCTCCAGAAAAAAGAGGGGGGAAAAGAATGTGGGCTACTTCAGGTTTTTGTTTTGATTTGTCCCCTGAGTCTAATACAGTATATTTTGTATTGCTTTGAAAAATAGTTTAGGCAGGTTTTAAACCACACCAAGTTCTCCTCTGGCATCAGCATTGGTGCTTCAACGCCATGGATTTTCTTTTGTTAGTGAAAGTGTCTCTACTTGTGAACTTGAAATCTTAAAATCTCAGCTTAACATTTAAGGTGTTGCTGTTTCCCTGTCAAAAGCAAAGATACATTTCTGAATGTCACATGGTGGGAAGACTGTTCAATCCACATCTGGCACCCTGCTTACTCCAAGGAGTCTTCCATGGAGAAAGCCAAGTGAGTTACCTTTGAGAGAAGTAGGTTATTTTAAAAAAAGGAAACATTTGAGCAAATAATCTGTTTTCCTGTCCTGTGATTTAAGATCTGCCGCAAGCCAAAGTACATGGTTAAGAAAAGTTCCATCCAACCCATTGTTTCGTCTCATGGAACCAAATGTGTCCCCTTTTGGTAAACAGAGTTCAGTGAGCCAGCGTGTGTGCAGAACTCTTAAGTGTGGTCGTTCACAAATTCATAATGTTTCTGTTATAAGAAATTTTTCCACCCCAACCTCAGTATTCTTTACCACATTTTGACTAAACATCTGAAATCTTCCCTGAGACCTAGAATTACAGATAAGTGCTTTTCCAATCATTCTGCCATCTTGCCATTGACTCCCGAAACTTGTTGACATTTCTGAGGGGAGCAAGCCATGCCTTGTGATCTTCTTTGCATCTTTTCAGTCCATACCTTTGATGAGTCAGTACAGCTCTAAAAAGGACAGTCTCTAGGAGACCTGTGAGGTGCCAGGTAAACCTGCCTGCTTGATTCTCTCCTCCTGTAGGGCTGGCATTCTGTCCCAGTGACAAAGGGAGCGTTTGGGTCCATACAGTTAGCAAGAGTGCAGCCGTCAGAAGCTCTACCTCAAACGCTCCAAGTCCAGAGTTGTGTTTTTTGTTTAGTTTCATTTTTAAGTAGCCACATTGCCTCTAGTAAGAGAATGGCTCAGTCACAGGCATTCTGAGGCATTTCCCAGGCTTTCCAACTTGTCTCATTAACCCCCCTTTCTCCCTGCCCACTTTCAGGCTTACCACCACAGAGCAGCTGAAAGAAGGGTGATCTGTAGGGAAATGTGTTGTCCAGGGTATCTTACAATTGCAGAATTCAAGAAAGACCTAGTTTACCCCCATAACTATACATAGATTTTGAGTGCATACATAAAATAATGGAAATAGTATGCATTTGGGACTCACACTGGCAAGATATGTCAGGTGATTCCTCAGTATTCCTGCATTAATTAATTCAAATTACCAAAACCCAACATTAGCGTTCTCTGTGGTTCTTGAGAACAGTTTTTCACAGGCCCCAGTTGTTACCTTCTCTAAGCCATTGATTTAGTAATTTGCTTATTTTCAGAAAACCAGTTGTATATTCTGAGCAACCTCTTCCTGGCTGAATTGCAGGCAGTGGAAGAGACTGGATGTCTGCCGACTCAGTTCCTCCCAGAATGCTTCCTTTTGCATTTGAATCACAGCCGCCACTAGAGAATATTTAATACCAAGCTCAAAATAAGTGTTTAGGAGACTTTCAGTGGTGGTTTAAAATAATTACTGTGAGTGCTTTGGTAAAAGGCTTTATCCACAAAACTATTTAAATTATATAATTATATCCCCTACTTCATTCTTCCTTCCTTTCCCTGGATTTGCTTTTCTTTGCCATATACTCCCTCCACCTTTAATGCTAAAACACAGACTCAGATGTAGATTCCACACTCCTCTGCCTTTCTTTGTGTTGTAGCCCAAGGCTGACTAGATGCTTCATGAAAAATTATTCACCTGATGGAATTTACCATAATCCCAAATCCCAAAGCTCTACTGAGGAGCGAACAGCAAATTACCCAGTAAGATAATACCCTCTTCTCACCTGCTTCCATTTTGTGACCCTTGACCTTTATCAGATGACGTGAGTCTTCTGAAAGATTGGACCATTTTCTCAATTATAGTGTTTTGCATCTGCCCCCACCCTAGAAAGCTCTTACATATCAGCAAATATTTTATATTGGTTTGGTTCTATACAGATATGTTTTTACATGTTATGTTCTAGTTTAGGCTAGGAATTTTAAAACACCAAAACTTTTTGGTTAAAATGTAACATCAAAGAGAACTAGTATTCTGACTGGGAGCTATTCTAAATGGACCAGTTGTATATCTAAATGAAGCTCCTCTGCACTCTTAGGAGTATGTTCTTTTCCTAAAGCCTGTAGTAGCTGGTAGAATAGTTATATATGCATCGCATAGGGATACGTGGAATGTCTGCTGAACTAATAACACATTGTAGAAAAATAAGTAATACCCGATGGTTTATCCAGGTTGCTATTATGGGAGTCATAATTCACTCTTTAGGAACGTGTTAACATTGTCCATACTTGAAATGGTCATAATGTATTATTAAGAATGTTCTTGGAATGTTCTGTTAATTTGTAATTTTAGGGTGTGAACGTTTGGAGACTGTAAAAGTAGAGAAAGAATGAAACATTGTGTCTTAGTTAATTTTCTCTCACTGCTGAGACGAAATACCCAATGCCCAAAGTTAAGAGAGGGAAAATTTATTTAGCTCACAGTTTGTAGAAATTTCAGACAATAATCAGTTGGCTCCAAGACATGGTGGCTCATGGCAGACGGGCATCACAGAGTAAAAACAGTTCATGCCAAGCAGAAAGTAACAAAGCAAGGAAGGGACAAGGCAAGCCTCTCTGTGTCCCTTAAATTGCATCCAGGCTGCTGGGGTTAGAGGAGTGCCAAACCAGTCGGTGCACTTATTTAATAATCACCCAACCTTAATCCTAGCATCACACACTTAAGATTCAGCCACCTCTGGAAAAGCCCCCACTATGACCACATGAGGCTTTGGGAGGACATCTAGACCAAGACCATAACACAGTGTTTGACCCCAAATTTATAAATACTTCATGTCTTAAATGATGATGAGGTAGGGCCACAGCTACCAAAACAGCTTAATAAAATAAATGTTTATTTAAGATATATATATATATATTTGATATTTTAAATTAAATTGTAGGTTTTAAAAGGTAAATCTTTAGCAAACTAAAGTAAGTCTCCCCCATGCCAGGAGAAATGTAATTTTATCATTTGATTGACATGTTTAATAGATTCCTATAAAATGTAAATGCTGGGTACTTATTTTATTTGACCTAAATACCAAAAAGTGCTTTGAATAAATAACTATAGATATGCCTTTAACTTTTGTGTTTGGCTTAGCCTTGCTGACTGATACTCTCTGGGATATATGAGTATTCACACAGTAGTTACTGTCAGTACAGGGTAATAACAGATGCCCCCGAGCAAGATGTGGAAGTCACTATCATCAGCTGTTGTCTTTTAGACTGTTCATCTATATCCTTCACCTCTCAACCCTTGACTGACCATTTTCTAGCTATAGCACAGAGACTTTTCCTTCCCTTTCCTTAGGGATGTTCCCTATTCTTGGCTAGGGTGTTCCTTGGATTTATTCCTAAGTAAATCTGCCTTTCATATAAACCTCCGAAAAGAATCAGGAAAGAAACAAAAGGCTAAAAGCTGCAAGGGGCCATTTTTCTGCAGGTGCTTTCTGCAGTTATTACATCCTGAGCCATCAAAAACAGTTCTTAGGTGGCCTAACATGTTCTCTACACATCTGGCCTCTGGGTTCTTTAGACTGTTCCAAGCAGCATTTTGCCAAAATGAAAATGACAACTTGCATACTGTGATACTTTCCAAACAAATCAGGGCTTCGGGTGTGTTTCACTACAAAACTGTCAAATTTCATTGTCTAGGGCGTCCTCTGTGATTTTTGTCAAGGGTTTGCTTCCTCCGGGACATGTAAAAGCAATGAAAAGGATCACCATAAAAGCTACCAGTCTCTGATTTCTCAGTGATTGCTGCTATTTAATTTGATTGGAGGGTGTTCAGTGAACATGTTATCTGTTTTGCCAGTCTGTGCCCTCTTGTTCAAGTGGAATTTCATGAAGGTCTTGTGGGTGCAGTTATTTTTGTGATGCATTCTGCTAGACTTATTATCTGCTAGGCATCTTTTCATCTCCTCTCCTCTCTTCTCTCCTCTATTCTCCTCTCCTCTCCCTTTCCTTCTTTCTCCCCTCTTCTCTCCCTCTCTTTCTCTTGTCCATTCCATCCCCTCTTCCTTTCCTTTCCTTTCCTTTCCTTTCCTTTCCTTTCTCTTTCTCTTTCTCTTTCTCTTTCTCTTTCTCTTTCTCTTTCTCTTTCTCTTTCTCTTTCTCTTTCTCTTTCTCTCTCCCCTTCTTCCGTTCCCCTCCACAAGCATATTTCTTTGTAAACCCAATAAACATTTATTTCCCTTTGGCCCACTGTTACACAACCTGGCTTGCTCCTGAAGTTGCTAGTCTAAATTCATTCTACCACAGTCATTAGATAATTTTTATTACTTGTGGCAGAAGTAAAGGTTGGATCATCATTTCTTTTGTCTTCCATTTGCTCTATTTAAAAAAAAAAAGAAAAGAAATGCAGATTAGTGGTTCCCTTATTCTAATTCAGCACACCCAGGATTGTGTCTAAGTTTTACAGGTAGCAGAAAACTATCCTATAATGGTCTCACAAAAAAACAAAAGTAACTTTTTTTCCCTGTGTTATCAAAACTGAAAATTGAGAAACGGTATTGGTTGTGGCCTAAATCCAGAACTGTCAAGGCAGGAGAGCCAGGTAGGAGGCTCTGGGAAGGAGGATTTCCCTTGAGTGCTTAGCAGCTCTGAGGGATGGGTTTGGGGAAGAGAAGACTTGAATGGTAGAACCTGAATGACCCAGGGTGCCCGCTGCGGAGGGGCGCAGGAGTCCCACTTTCCTTGAGGCTCCCTCCGTTTGACCTCAGGCCTTTCCTTTGTCCTCTTGTCCCCTTGTCTGTTTGTCCTTCCAAACTGCCTTTCACTTAGAATGTCTCAAATGTTCCCTTTCTTTCAACCCACAAATTAAACTGTGCAGAACAGAAAGATACAAAACAGACTTTTTCTTGTATTGTGCTATATGGTCTTTGATCCTTTTTCTGAGTTCGCTTCTCATTTATGTATTTTCACCTTCACAAGTCACTAAGTTTAAATGTTTAAACATTTCTCCCCTTTCAGTAGCCAAAGAGAAAACAAAGCAGCAACTAATATGGTAATGAATTTATCTTTAGCTACAGGAGATAAGCTTCCATGCAATGTGCTCATAAAGTGTGGCTCCCACAGTTAGGGGAGAAGGAATCAGCTTTCATAAATAAAAGAGTTTTAAAGTACTCCCAGCAATAAATAAGGGTAAAATATAACTTGTAACTTGTAGCACTCAGCCAACAAGAGTGGCTATAAAATAAGCAAACATTTGCAGCTTTGTTGTTGTTACCTTGCACCCTTGGTGGGCTCGTGAACATTCACTGTGGGAAGGTTTTCACTCACCTCTTGAAATATTCCCTCTCTTCTATCTCCTGATTTGCTGAAGATCTGTGATATTCACCAAGGAAACCCAGGGTTACTGATGCCACAAATATGAGAGTTTTCAGCAAATCTGAAGGTGTTGAGAACGCCTGAGAAAGGAGGAGAGTGGGCCTGGTGTGCCTCCCGCAGGTTGGTGGGTAATGAGGGCAGAGCGCTCAAAGTGCTGGGCTTTGCTTGGCATTTGGTCTTGCTCTGCAGCTGATCTTTAATGAAACTCGAAGTCTTTCTGGGGTCCTTCTCAGCTTTCCTGTCAGGTTTTCAGCTCAGAAGTCAGTTGGGTAAGAACTTAAAAAATAATAATAATATACAGGGACAGCAGTGCCTTTATTTGAAAGATTTGAAGACTTGAAGTCATTTGTTCCCTAGAAAATTAGGGCACAAAAAACAGAAAACTCTCATATTTATATATTTTCTCTCTCTCTCTCTCTCTCTCTCTCTCTCTCTCTCTCTCTCTCTCTCTCTCTGTGTGTGTGTGTGTGTCCTGTTTCTCTCTAATTAGAAATAACAATAAAGGGGAAATGGAACACTGCCAAGAGAATGAAATCAAAATCTCTCAGCGCTCTCATTCAATAACCGTGTATTTCCTAGGTGTTTGTGATCACAGGCACTGTGCTGCTGGGAAGGTTAGCGGAGGTCTCTCCCTCAAGACACTGAAAAGCTTGCTATTACTAGGCCAGAGTTATGCTAAGTAGCGTGCAGTCAGCCTGCTAGCATCATGGGGCAGCCCTCCCACTGTCATTCCACAGAAAAGGAAATGCAGGAGTCAAGGTTGTGGAAGGAGCTGTGTAAGAAAGCTAGATGGGCTTATAATGTGGAAAGCCTTTAGTGCCATTTTAAGGAGTTGTTTTTATTTTATTAGTACATGTTTGTTGCACATAGTGTTTCCACTTACCTTAGGAAAGAGGTCCAAGCATTTAACATATGTTGATTATTTTTGTCCCCCTTCTCTCCCGAACCACCTTCTTCCCTCCGCTTCTAGGGCCCTTTCCTCATTTTCATGATTACTGTTATTATATTTTCAGTTCATCTGTGTGACCTAAAATGATTACATTTATTGGGAGTAGTTGGTACATGCACGTGACATATCTTAAGTCTTTTTATGTCCCCTTTCTATCTCACCTCTCCCCACCTCTATCTCTTGGTCCTCTTCACATTTGCAAAAGATCTGTCTCCCAACTTCCTTTAATCAGTCATTTATTTGCTACTTGTACTTTGGATTACTCAGATGAGAGAAACCATATGGTATTTAAGATTGTGTGTCTGATTTATTTCAGGTAACATTGTTTTCAAGGTACTCTATATCCATTTTCCAACAAATGTCTCAAATTTATCCTTCTTTATAGCAGAATGGTATTCCATTATGTACAGATCCAACATTTTCTTTATCTATCCATCTGTTGATAGATATATAAGCAGCTTCTAAGGTTATGAATTGTGCTGCTATAAATATGGGTATACTCATTTTTCTGCAATATGATGTCTTTGGCTCCTTTAGGGAGATAGCTACAAGGGGAATAGCTGGGTCAGATGGAATTTCCAGTTTTACTTTTTTAAGGAATCTCCATATTGATTTCCATAATGGTTGTATGAACTTACATTCCACCAACAATGTAAAAGGATTTCTTTTTCACTGCAGCCTCGCCAACATTTGTTATTATTTGATTTCTTGATGATTACCATTCTTTCTGGCATAAGCTAAAATCTTAATGTTGTTTTAATTTGCATTTCTCTAATGGCCAGAAATGTTGAACATTTTTTTCATATGTTCATTGGCCATTTGTACTTCTTCTGAGAAATATCTATTCATTCTAGATGACTGTTTTTTTTATTCTTTTATTTGGGGAGACCTTAATATTCTAGATATTAGTTCTTTGTCTGAGAAAGAGTTGACAGAAATGTTTTCCTATTCTGTAGGTTGTCTTTTCACTCTGTTGATCATTTCCTTTGCTATGCAGAAGCTTTTCAATTTCATATAATCCCATTTGTAGATTCTTACTGTTACTGTGCAATTTGAGTTCTGTTCAGAAAATCCTTGCCTACAATATGACTTTAAGAATTTTACCTACTTCATCTTCTTTTAGGTTGTTTTTCTGTTTCAATATTTAGATCTTCAATCTATTTTAATTTTAGTTTAGTACACGGTGAGAGATACAGGTCTACCTTAAATATTCCATGTGGGGATAGCCAGTTTTCCCAGCACCATTTGCTAAAGAAACTTTTCTCTAATGTATACTTTTGGCCCCTTTGTCAAAGATCAAACAGCTAAATATGTTTGGAATTTCTCCTGCATCTTTTATTCTGTTCCATTGATCCACATGTCTGTGTTTGTACCAGTACTGTGCCATTTTTAATCACTGTCACTTGGTGGTATAACAAAGTCAGGTATTGTGACACCTCATGCTTTGCTCTTGTTGGCCTAGGCTTGCCTTGGCTACTCTGGGTTTCTTCTGGTTCCATATGTATTTGAGGATTGATTTCTCTAGTTCTGTGATGAAAGCTAGAGGTATTTTATTTGGATTGTGTTAAGCTTATACATCAGTTTTGGAAGTTTGGCTATTTTGACAATATTTGTTCTTCCTATCCATTAATAAGGGATAGCTTTCCATTTTCTGATGTCCTCTTTAATCTCTTTTCAGAGTACTGTAGTTTTCATTGTAGAGGTCTTTCACTTCCTTGGTTAGGTTAATTCCTATATGTTTAATTTTTCTTGATCCATTGTGAATAGTATTTTCTAATTTCTTTCTCAGTGACTTCACTATTGGCACACAGGAACACTATTGACTTTTGTATATTGATTTTATATCCTGTTACATTGATGAACTTGGCTATTAATTCTTGAGATCACATAAATCTTCTTCCTCTTAAGGAGTTTGAATTTGGTGTCAGCCGTAGGGAGCCCTGGAAAGATTGTAGAGCAAGAAGAGACCTGATTTATGTTTTAAATTTGTTTACAAAGAGAATGCTCTGATGAGAGGCAGATGATGAGGGTCATGGGGAAACAATGGAAGGAATAGTATGGGCATTCCGTGCATAACTCTCTCTGCTTGGTACTTTGGAAGTTGGATTATTTTTGCTGACTTGGTTAGAGAGATAAATGCACAGAAATTTAATTCTGAGTTTGATTTCATGAGGTAACAGCCATAATATCCTCCAGCAAGAAACCTAACACTGTCTCATCTTTCTTATCTGCCAAGTGGAGGTAACAGGTGCCTGTGCTCAGGGCTAAAGTAAGTGTTAGCTAAAATATTGTAGTTATCCATGGAGCCCTTAAAACTGCCTGGGATATAGCACATGCTAAATATTATTCTCCTACATTTTTATCAGTTCAGTGACTTACTTATTTGTTGGTTTAATCTGTATGAATTCACCTTTATTTTGCTCCAGGGTAATGTGTTTAGAGATTGTCATTAGTAAGTTTTGTGTGCAGAATTGTACAGATGTTTTCATCTCCTTTTTCCAGTAGGAAATAGAAGAGTGAACTCTGTAAATTAAAACAGCTCCTTGCTTTTGATGTAGAATGGGATGGAAAATCTTTTAAAGAACTCTGCTACATGGTGGCCCTTGGTGCCATTGTGGGTAATGAGGAACCAGGGCTTTTTGCAGAAGTTCCAGTGTTGGGAAAGTTGGATAGTCTTTATGGTATAAGGTGTTCTGTTGGCTTGATAAACATATTCTGAGATTCCAGGACATGGTTTGAACTATATCTAAATACAGAGATAGAAACACCTTAAGTCCCCCCTGTAAAATTCTAATTACCTGTGGCTCTGACTCCTTCTTTGAGAAATAGCTGGATGAAAACCTTAAATTAAAACAATTCTATATCTACCATGAATATAATAAAAATTGTAAGTGTATTATATATTTAGCATAGCTGTTTTATTATGTGTATTTATTCATTATATAAATAACTGAAGGGTTAGCAATCAGAACAAAGTCCAAGAAGAGGGGAGACATTCTTTGTACTCCCAAGGACAGGGATTGTGTTGGATGTCCTCACAATGCTAGGGTTCCATGAGACAGGCATTTGGCACCATAGGGTTATAGGCAAAGTCTAGAATTTGGGGTGAAAAACTAGATATCTTGAAACGTTTTCCTTTTGAAGAACTGGAAAAGCTCTTCTGGACGGAGGGAGACTAATGTATTCCTTCTGTAAATTTGAGGTAAACAAAGCTATCCTTGACACTAAAGGTTTTTATTGTGCCTAAAAGTGAACTTTTCATTGGAAGTGCTTCTTTTATTTGATCCATCAAGATCACCAAGGCACGTGTCACCATTCCTCACTAAAATACAGCATCACGAAACTATGATTAAAGTTATAAAAGCCAATTCCTGAAGTGGCAAAAGATTACAAATCCTGCATTTCCTCCTCTAGGTTCCTGGGAATTTAGTTTCAGTAGTGCTGAGTACTTTAGAAAGAATACCCATAAATTATTTAAACTATATTCCCCAACTTTTCGTCTTGCTTCATGGCAAACCAATTTGGACTAGTTCATAAATTAGAAGAGTGCTTTTCTTAAACAAGATGATTTACTGAAAATATTTTTGCAGTATTGTGATTGTGGTTAGAGTAATGAGCAAAGACCTCAGAGTTAGCCAAGGAATGGGTAACTTGTGGTCCAGTACCAGCCTTGCTGGGAACAGATGTGTGATTTCCACAGTTTTTCTGATAACCTTTGTCTAGTCTGTACTAAGGGACTATTATAAGAACCAAATGGATGAAGGTTTCTGAAAGTAATTTGAAAGATAGAAAGCACTAAAAATAAGAAATGTACTTGCCAAAAATTCTGAAGGAGTCTTAGAATAAATGGAGTAAATGCTGATGGACTCATTGCTTCATATTCCAGGGAACAAGGGAAACTCTCAGTCGGCACTGCAGCATCCTTGGGGATGCTCTTCAGAAGGAAAATGAGTTTGCTCTTATAATTGATGGGAAGACCCTCAAATATGCCTTAACCTTCGGAGTCCGACAATATTTCATGGATTTAGCTTTGTCATGCAAAGCTGTAATTTGCTGCAGGTAAGTTCTCCTTATCATTGTCATCTTCCGGGATCAAAAGTGGCTTGATCCTAAACTCTAGGTTTTTAAATGTTCTATGAAGCTGTCCTATCCAGTATTTGAGGAGATCATATTATTTAATTCATTTGCTCAAGACATAAGATTCATGAACTAGGATAGGATTTTTTTTAGCAGAGTTTTTTTTTTTTAATGAGTCCTAAGGATCATTAATACATATTGTTCCTAATTTGAACCCTCACGTTTCTTGCCACTATCTGTTTTCAAAATCAGCTATTGAGGTTAGTGGTATAGCTCACTGGTAGAGTGAGTTTAGCATTACCATACCTTAGGCTTGATCCCCAGCAACCCCTCCCCAAATCTGCTTTGTCTATCTTGAATTATTTCTATAGAGATATTTTACTTTCTACACCTAAATCTTTGACCCTAGTGCTAGGAAGCATTTGGGGGGATGGCATAAGAGACATAAACTGAGACTTTTTCCAAATAAATAGAAATTTTTCACAGAGCTGTTTACGTAGTCCTTTGCCCAGTGATTTATAATATTACCTATATCCTAAATTAAAATCTGCTTTGGATCATCAAGTCCCAGTCTATAAAACAACACTTTGTAGACTCTTTAGCTCCAATCCTGTGTGAGTTTCTTGCCGGAGAATGTTTCTTATCTCTTTATCTAAGTTGTTTAAACTATATCTTCCTAAAATCTAAAGTATGTTCATGGTGATGCCCAGTCTCCTTCCTTCTGATCATCACGAGACCTTTAGACTTAAGGATTTTCCTTTTTGTCGTCTGCATATTGAATCTTACCAGCTGGTCAGACTGGGTCCAGAGTAGTGCTTTCTCACATTGCTTCTTTTTCCTGGGAGACAAAGTGTTAGCAGGCTTCTGAAGAATTTTTCAGAATCTGTGCTTTTAACACAATCTTTAAAACTGTTCCATTTGCATGGTGCATGCCTGTAGTCCTATCCTTCTGTGAGAATGAGGCAGGAATATCCCAAGTTCAAGCTCGCAAGTAACTTAGACCTTGTCTCAAGATAAAAATGGGGAAGAAAGGGCTCGAGATGTGGCTGAGGGTGAAAGTCCTTGGTGTAATTGGGAGTGGGGATGGAGGATGTTCCATTTGCTTTAATTATTTTTTTAAAAGCTGTATTTACATAAAAGAATGTTATGTTTTTGAAACCTGTTTTTGTCTGGACTTACTCATTTAAATATCCTATATATGAGACTGTGTCTGACTTTATCCATACCTTGCAGATATTTCCTCATGTTTCATTTGATATATACTTCCTGAAATATAATTTAAACCATATTAAGTATCCTGTGTAAGCATCATTTTGACCAAAAAAATTATACCATACTGAGAGAATTAAGAGCTGCCCATGACTCTTTAAAATCTAATTATTTTAACCATAGAATCTATTTTCTGCATTGTAGCATATATTAATAAGTAATATTACTATAAAGCTCTTGGACACTATTGTACAGATGTTTAATGTTAGTAACAGTCAGGCTCTTTGCTTAATCATGAAGAAAGACTTGCAAATGATTCCAACTTTCTTATTTGGGCATCCTCGTGCTTTTTAACATCTGCTTTTGGGTTGACTTTTCTTGATTCCTTGCTAATATCTTGACAAGGCCTTACTAATGTCCAGCTCTGACACTTTTCCATCAGGATAATTTTGTGCCAGAATTGGTCATTTAATCACTTTTACTAATGGGTTCATAGGATCAACAAAAGATTGCTCAAAAGTGCATGAGTGTTATGACTGTCGGCTTCTACTTGGAAACAGAACACAGAGCAGAAGACAGAGCTAATTAGATAAGGTGGCCGGTCTGCTTGAGTGACCATCTGCAATATGCCTGCTGCACAGTGGGCACAGACAATGAAGAAAGATGAACACAGCTAGCTACCTACTCTCCGTCTCCTATAGTAATTCTCTCTCTTTTTTTTTTCTCATCAGAATTACAACTGGTTTGAAAGTTGCAGGAAACCAATTTTTGAAATGTAGTCATTGCAGCTGAGCTTCATTCTTAGAGCATTGCTTAACACAGTTCTTCCCACCATTCTTCAAAAAGTTGAACCACAAAATTAAACAATAGCAGAGGGAGAAGAAAGCTAGAAAGCAGAGGCAAGGGAGAAGTAATATGTTCTGTGCTTACACAATTCCCTCTGAGATTCTTGCCCTAGATGCTCATAAGTTGCATGGACCTCAGTCAGGGCTCTTCCAAGCCCAGGGACCCTGAGAAGGACTCACCCTCTGCCCTGCACATGCAGCTCAATTCTGAAACTGAGCACATTAAGATGTGTGTGGCCCCTTCCTCCCTTGGTTCTGTTTTATGCATGTTTGAGGACCTTGAAGGTCCCTCTGCAGACACAGTCTTATTTAGAGCTTGAGGATTTGCTTTTTTTTTTTTTTTTTTGAAGTAAAATATCTTCCCCCAGCTTTTTTCTTCTAATTATCTTCATACTTTATTTTCCCATAAGGATTGTGGTTCAGCTTCCGGCCTGGCTTTGAGAATTGGTCTAAGCCTATAATTACCTTAGTGCCACTGCCAGATTCATGTCTGTGCACCTTCTTGGCGTCGTTCCTCTTGTGAACTGTTGGCACAGACCATCTTGTCATTTCACTGCTTGACCTCCAAGTGTAATTTCCATGAGAATGCCTCCATCATGTGATAGGAAGAGGTAGGCAAGTCTGCCTATCATTCTTGGCAATTAAACTCCTGTGTCGCTCCTGATTTCTCAGATGATTACAATCTTCCAGCCTCAGGAAATTCTCAATTTGACTCCATTATAAGATAGATGCTTCAGATAAATACTGAGTATTATTTCAAAATATAGTACAGTACTGTTTCCCAGATTCTTTTCTGCTCATGCTGGATTTCAGGGGTTTTCTCTCAGACTTAATCTACTTTCCAGGCTATTGCTTGTCAGTCCATGTACAATGATAATTCAGAGTCAGAGCTTCCTCTGCCATCTTCTGTGTGGCCACAGGCCAGAGTGGAAGCAGCAAGGAAAGGCTCCCCATAGTGGGTAATGAGTTTCCCCGTCTTCATTCCATCTTCACGATTACATCAGCCACTTTCCTCTCTGACATTATCAGCACCAAGGGACAGAGGCAGTTTTTAGTGTTTGCCTAATTGACACAGTTATAAAGATGAGCTTGTTCCCTTAAGAGTCTCTAGCTGAATTCAAAGAAGCAGTTGTTCTCTATCAGTCATCACGATGCCTCTCACTTACCACCATTTTCTGAAGGGAATATTCAAGAGACAGAATTAATCCCCATCTCAAAACTATTCAGGGCTTCGGAGTCCTGGTTTTGGTTTACACAATGTAGGTTGCATGTTATACCTCAAGTTTTTTTAAGAATATAATCTTTTTTTATCAGTCTAACATATACTGTGTGTTCACAGACACTGTATAGCTTTTGTTTCATATTGTGGTTCCTATTTACCTGCATAATCTAAGTCATTTAATAGGAAACATGCATCTGATTTGAAGGTAGTTTCTAATAAGTGTTTTGGGGAGCAAGCATAAGCAATCCTTTGAGGTGCCCTTCCCTCTCCCTCCTTTCCCTTAGTTTTTACTTAGTGTGATCACAGACACTTTTGAAGAATAAATTAAAGACCTGGGATATCTCCTCCTGAAGAAATACTTGTGCAAACCATAGACCTCCCATCGGCTATGCAGTTTTTTGGCTGAACTCTACTTTGGCCACTCTGTAAGGCTAAGAAGGGCCTTTCCACTGCTCGGATCTGCTTAATCTGGGGAAGCAGCTGTTCTGCCTCTTTTAATATTCCCTTCAGAAGATTGGGAATGTTGCAGTGAGATATTGCTGTGTGTTAAATAGTGTGTGGTTTCCAGGGTCCTCATCAGTTCACATAACCCAGCCTTTCAAAGAATTTTACATTTTTTCTGTAGTTGTCAGTTTAGTTTAAACATATTTTGAAACTTACATTCTGTGACAGTTGGTTGAAAATTGGCTTAGAGCCTCCAGCTTTTAGACTGTCTAGTAATCACCGTTCTTCTACATAATTTATGTACTCATGTCTTCTGAAAAGGAGAAGTTAAATTGAAGTAAGCATTTTTCCCTACTTGCAACATCTCTAATCAAAGTTTAACCCCCTTCCAGGCCATTTTCCCCACCATGTATAAAAATAAAAAAACCACTTGACTTCAGTGAGCATTGTCACTTGGGAGTGGCATTCCAGGCAAAACCTTTCACCTTACTCCAATCAAGGGGTCCTCCAAGAAGAGGTTCAAGGAAACACTGAATACTTCCTGTCGTCACATGAGCATGCTAAATAAAGGGTCAGGGCAGATCTACTTCTTGAATCTTTTGGGATTTTCTTAGCCTGAAAGATTCCTCTAAATAAATTTTCTGTTCAAAAGGTAATCATAAAGCACAAAGGAAGCTAATAAATGGTCAACAGACATTTCTTTAAAGAAAAAAAATCATGAATGCCATTGGCTGCCAAGCAGATGTTTGGCTTTGAAAAGACTTACAAACTGTTAATGAATGTTGAGCCTATATTTGCTTCCAAGAAAACTGAAGAAATGTTGGAAATGTTGAAAGAATCATTCTTTCATACAAGTATGACTAAAGGAGGACACAGTGAATAAATTTTATAACTTAATAAAATGCCTGTATTTTTCCTTTAATATAATAATCATTTTCTCAGCCTGCCCATCTTTTTTGCTGTCCCACCTCTACTGATGTCTTTTAGAGGAATTATGTAGCCATGTGAGAGCCTTGTAGCCAGTGCCTATGTGCTGCACCAAAGAAGTCCCTCTCTGGCAATAAAGTAGTTAAAAAATATGTGAGAAATTTAAATGTTGCCAAATTCCACTATTATTCAGCACTGTCTAGGTTTAGGTGTAACTCTTGTTAAATAAACCACCATGTCCAGGTCACTCAACCCCACTCACACATACATACACATTTACACACTTCTCAATCAGAGGTGCAGATAGATAATTCTGAAAAACAGTACATAAAGCATGTGTACACTCTGAATTTTCACAAAATTGTTCCCTTTTCACCCAAACATGACCAGTACCCTAGCAACTCCTTTATGTTTCCTTTCATTATGAGTCTCCCAAGAATAACTATCTTGGCTTCTGTCATTATCCTTCTTCAATTATATATTATTCAATTTATCTTTTTCTGTTTTGTATTTTACTAACTTTGAATATACATATTTATCTCCAACAACAGCATTCACATTCTTGGTGATTTTTTAAGTAGCTTTTTATGCTTCTGTTGTTTTGGTTTTAGGGGGGATTTGTTTGCTTGTTTGTTTACTGGAGGCAAGATGTACGTAGTTCAGGCTAGCCTTGAACTCAGTTATGTAGCCTAGGCTGGCCTCAAACTCACTGCAGCCCTCCTAATTCTCCAAGAGGAAAGGAGTACTTCATGGAGCAAGTATAGGCTCTTAATAGTCATCTCTTGGACAGTAGCTCAATAAAAGTCCTTAAATTAATAATTCTTAAGGGCAATGAGAAAGTCCTGAGGCCTTCTACTTTCTTTCTGTATATTTTTCCACAAAAAAGAAAAAATCATGCACCACATTTTGATTCAGTACTGTGTGGATGAGTGACATCTGAATGTTCATACCAGCATACCCTAGTCAGCCTAGCTCACTGATGCCACTGGACTTGGCTACTCCTTTCCTAGCACAGAGCATCTGGAACTTCCCTGAAGCCTTTCTTTGCAGAAAGCTGCTGCTTGCCTGTCTATGTATGGGGCAACTATCAACTCAGTCATCTTTGAAACCACTTTTATTCAGAACCACTCATCTATGCAGGTGTCGTTTCTTGTCATGGCCCTCGTCCAAGGTCAGATAAATATATGTATCTGACACACGAACATATAGATGTGTGTGTATATATATATATATACATACATATATGCATATATATTTTTTAAACACTTTTGTCCAATCCAAATTAGTGTTTTACACATTATTTCTACCATGTTCTTCTGTTGCTTAGAGCTAGCTGTGCCATTAAAACTTTTCACTTGTGACATACAAGAGCACCATGCCATCAAATTCTCATCCATTCTGAATATGACTACTTTTTTCCTTGAAAAAGTAGATGGTTCCTTCTCCACCTAATAATTTTTTTACCTGTCATTCCCACCCCATGAATGGAAGCCTGGAACATCCAATGTTCTTTGCACAGTTCCCCTATCCAGTTAAATAGATTTGCTTCTTAATAGCAAATGGTCAAAATAAGTGAGAGTTAACAATGATAGCATCATGGGATAATGAGATGAACTTCTCTTTCTTGTAAAATTTCCATTTTTTTTACTTCTGTTACCATTTATACATTACTCTGTGCTGTGTACAGTGCTATAGTCAACATAACTAGGTGATTTTTTTTAAAAGCAGATGAATATCAGCTTCATGGACAAACTGTGTTCTCTGGTAATAAAGTATCTCCTGGGAGTTTTCTCTTTGTGCCTTTTTGTAAGATGTATTTGCCAATTGGCAATTTGAAATGTCTGCACGTATACACTAATCTGAATAGTCCATATTTAAAATATTGTCTGAACACTGTAATTGAAGGCATTAGTTTACCTACATAACTACCTAAATTCCACAAAAGCTTATATTTAAAATGCACTGAAGAAAGGCTTTTTAAAGTACCTTTTCCTTTTCCCTTTAGAAAGGCTATCCGTGTTTTATTTCTGTAAACTCAGCCCCTATATTATAAGGTCTCTGATGCCTGTAACTGTACAGGATATCAACAGATATTTGTTTTGGAGACCAGGAAAGCACTCACTCATCAGTCGTTTGAATAGCACAGTTCTCTTACCTAGAAGTGGTTAAATGTTCCATTATGTACTGTATGCTAAGTATCATTCTGGGGGTTTGCTATATAATCTGCTGTTTTCATTCCAGTAATAAATTCATGATGAGTTCCTAACAGAGTTCTAGTATTTATGTAATTCAGGTATGTGTAACAATTTTTTGCCATGTTTTAATTCCTTTTCAGTTTAATTCCTTTTAGTTTCAGGTTAAATGAACCTAATAAATTTTAGTTCAAAAAGATACAAGTAAGATCTTATAAGTTCAATTTTTCTTTTTTGTGTGTGTGATTTCTGTGTTAGCAGGGTCTGACTCAATGGGGGATAGTCTGATATTCACAGGAGAAAATATAGGAAGTTTGCTGAAAAAAGAAAGTACAGCAGATCCTGACTTGTTAAAACAGTCACTAGAAGTGAACCTCAGGCTTAGTAATTAGCAAGAGTTGGTTACTCTATAAAACACTTCAGGATAATTATATTCCTCCATGTTCTTAATTTTTTTGCCTTTTCATAGGTAGTCAAAAAGAATACAATAATTTAACCAAATTGTGTTTTGGAGAAATAAGCTAAACAAAGACTCTTACATGTATACATCAAATTGTATCAATAAGATAATGTTATAAGTCTTTTGGGTACCTATAAAAAGTCTCTGAAATTATTCTTTATTACATGTCTGTGTATGTACTTGTACATAAGACCTTTACCTGTATCCCATTCAGCAAGGCGATTCATTTAGCTAATCCCATTAAAGGACTGCAAAACAAGCCTCATATAAGATGGACCACCTATATACTTTTTAGCTTAAATGGTAAAAATTTCCAGGACTCTGATCTAATGTTCACAAGCCCTGAGAGTTACTACATAGCAAATAAGAAAAATAATGAATAACATGTGCAGAAACGGCAGCCAGAATAATAACTGAAAAGCACATTGCACTCGTATGCTCCTAGGTTGCAGCACTAGGACCACCCCTGTTTGTGGAGCCATGGGGAAGAAAAGCCTTTATGGTACACAATGAGACACAGTTCTTTTCTTTCTTTCTATTTCTTTTTTTGTTAGTTTGTTTTGTTTTGGTTTTTGGTTTTTTGTTCATTTTTGTTCTTTGAGGTTGGTTTGGTTTGTTTTTTTTTAATAGAAAAAATGTAAAACAACATTTCATAACAAAATAATAGAATAACAATTGTTAATACATCACATGTTGTTATCTTTAGTTTCTCAGGGTACAACATATGGGCATAAAACTTTCTCCAATGAACATCAGCACAAGCCTTCTTTTTTAATGAACTAAGGGACACTGATAGTATAACTGACTTGAATTTTTTCCCTTTTCCTTTCTATCCTTTCCCCTCTCACCCATCCTAATTCTTTTTTCCTATTGAACAGTTTTTTTTCCCATTTCACAGTATCTATTGTACATTTCAGACCCTTATTTACTCTTTCAGTTTCTCACACAAGGAAGACAATAACGATATTTACACATGTGAGTCTGATTTATTTCACCGTAGTTCTTTTCTATAGGACCTCATCTCTCCAAGAAGAAAAAACACAAGTGAAAAGAGAACTCTTCGTACTTGGAAAGTTTAAGTCTTAGATATTCTCAGCTATGTATGTGTGGTTTTTTTATAAGCACTGGAGTTATTGTGGATTATTTATGGAAATATGTAAAAAAGTATATAATACGAATACAAATGTATAAAAAAGATGTATATAATGCAAATTTTTATATACAACAAGAAGTATATAAAAGTCAAAGTAAATAAACTAATGAGTAGAGTAGTAGCCCTTTTAAAAGGTGGAAACACGGCAATGGAAAGGAGTGTATTCTAGAGAAGTTTGAAAATGTAGTTAACAAAATTTAATACATACTGTTTCTTTTACCTACAGTGAGCTGTCAAAATGGATGCTTTGAAAATAGTACAGGTTGAGTATCCAGTATTTAAAATATTTGAGGCCAGAAAAGTTTCCGATTTTGAATTTTTTTCTTCAGATTTTGGAATATTTGTTTATATAGTAAGATATCTTGGGGACAGGCCTCAAGTCTAAACACAAAATAAATTTCACATACACCTTACACAAGTCATGTGAAGTTGCTTTATTTGGTTTGTTTCTGCAATATTTTTTTGCAGTACCAGGAAGTGAATAAAGAGCCTCACACATGTTCCATAAGCAGTCTTCCACTGAGCTGCATCCCCAACCCTTTTATTTTATTTTGAGACAGGGTCTCCCTAAGTTGCCTAAGCTGTCATCGAACTTTCAATCCTCCTCCCTCAGCCTCCTAAGCAGCTGAAAATACACAGTATTTTTAGTGTACCCATGTTTTGACTTTGATGTATCACATGACATTGTTCCTATGGTGTTTCTTAATCACCATTAATTAAATATTTTATAAGTTATTGAAATAATTAGTGAAAATTTTGTTAGAAAAACCAATTATAATGGTATGTTAGCTCTTTGTCAGAATAATAAAGAAGGGAACTATTTATTTTGGCTCACAGTTTCAGAGTTTTCAGTATATGGTCTGTTGGCTGCTTTGCTGTGGCCTGTGGTGAGGCAGAACACCATGGTGGAAGGGTGTGATGGAGCAAAGCTGTTCATCTCATGTCAGCCAAGAAGTAAAAAGAGCAAGAGAGCCACTGGCAGCTTTCCTCTCTCCAGCTTTGTTACATCCAGGTTGCCAATCTATGGGATGCTGCCACCCACATTCAGGGTGGGTCTGCTCCCAATAGTTTACCATCCCATATGCCTGTCAACTCAGGAAACCTTCTCAGATACACACCTCCAAGAAGTGTAATTTTCTAATTTCTGAGATGTTTCTCTATTCAGTCAGGTTGACTGTCAAGATTAACCATTGCAAATGGTCTAGAAAGATTTTGAGGTGCTAGGAAAATTTGCTGTTGAAATTCGCTGTGTAAGATAACTGTAAATGGGTGCAAAGAATTATTACATGCTGGTCTCCACGTTGTAAACCAAGCCATGTATTATGCCTCATAAATCAAGTTTCTCCAACAAAAATAGGCAGAATTTCAACCAGCAAACTTCTTGCAGGATGAGGTTCTTTGTCCTTCATCACAAGTTTGTATATTCATATTTTGGCTTAAATGTTCTATGAATATATATTTCATTTTTAATGGATCCCATTTAAACCCAACATCTTTGTTTAGCAGTCAGCTTTTATTGCAAATCCATCAGAAATGAAGACTTCCTCTGTTTCTTGAATTTTCTTCTAAGGCAGTTTATTGTCAGCTTGGTAGTGGCCGCAGGTAGGAGAGTGTACTGTGGGGAATGTTTCTCACTACATCATCATTTTTAATAGGCATTATTCTTGCTAAAGATATTCTTCCTGGCTTTCTATATCTGAGTTAGCTATCCACTTAGAATTGTGAGAAAATCTTCAACTACTTTTAATTAGGGTTATTAAAGATTGAGCATCAAGCAGAAAAAAACAATGGCTTGTAATCACCATGAAGAAAAAGAGCAAAGTTTAGTCCTACTTTTCTGATGCTGTTTTAAATCACTAGTATTAGCTTAACCATTCAGGTTCAGTTCATGAAGAAAGTATCACCATGCCCAAGCTCCATGGGTTCCATGGTGTGACTTCATAATGTATTTACACTGTGAGCCTGTGAAAGGGAATTTGGTAAATGTTTTCAACTGCTTTTCTCTTTTCCTGCACATTTCCCATTTGCTTTGTAAACCGTGTGTTGGGGAGCATTCTTTCTTGACATTTACTGAATGTCAGCTACAGTCTGTGTTTAAAACATTGACCTAGAGCCAGTAGACTTACCAATTTAAATTAGCCTGTTAAGAAAAATTAAATAAAATGTGAAAATGAAATGAAAATTGCTTCAAAGGAAAATGGAGGCCAGCAGTAAAATAGCCCATTAATGGGCTGTTATTCATTCCCTTGCTGAGTTCACAGTTGTGTCATTTTGTACCATTGCCAGACTCTGAAAGGAAATCCAAAGAAAAAATTAAAAGTAATTCTTTCATATAGCAACCATTTATTGAGTACGTCTTCTGAATCAGACACTAAGAATACAAAGAGGAGCCTGGTTTGATCTGCAAGTGACTCACAGGCTCCTGCAGTGGTTCTCCAACTTGAAATAAAAGCCAGAGCTGCTCTTTCTCATTCTATTGGTATGGAGACTAGGGCCTACTTACAGGCATGCGTTTGTACAGATATTCTCTGCTAGGAATTTTTCCTACACAAATAAGCTGGAAAATGTGCAAAGATGTATCAATTCTTTTAGAGTAATCATCTTCCTTTTTAAATAGGATAATAAATGATTTGTTACATGTTTCAGCAGGTGTTTATTAGACACGTGTTACTTAACATTGATAAGGAATTTAGCACCAAGATATCTTTTTGTGTCCAGTGACATTGTGTATGTCAGTTGTTTCTTACTGTTTAATTACCATCTTAATAGTTGGTTGATCATGTAATTTCATTGAACATAATAGTTGGTTGATCATGTAATTTCAATGAACTCATAGTAGTTCATCATGTAATTTCCCTGTCTTTCTAATTTCTAGTGCAGCATAGATGATATATTAATTGCTTGACTATGTTGTCTTGGAATTCCTCGGTCATTGTTTTGGAATTTGTTTCTTAAGTGGCTTTTTAGAAGTCTGTGAAAATTTTTCCAAATGTAATACTAGCAATAATTTTAGTGCTGATGTCTTTTATTCCTGATCCACATTTGTATAAAAGGTTGCATGATGGTTACATGAGTATTAGTGACTTTAGAAGAAAAATGAAATACTGTCACCATGGTGACAGAGAACAGGTTGAAAGGTTAGGCAACTCCCTATCATTAATTTAAAAACCGTTTTAAGTTTTTAAAACATTATCTAAGACCAGCTTTCAAGAGCTCAGAACTTTTACTTTTCAGGTACTATGTGTAGGATTTTACTTAGTAGCTTTTTTGACCTTCTGTTTATTCACAAGTGAAGAATTACTTGATGTTTTTTATTGGAAAGTAATGTAATCTTTGAACACAAATGTTATTTTTTAATTAGTGTAAACCAAACATTCTAGTATTATATCTTTTAGTTTTAGTGTTATATCTTTTATCCTTAGCTCTGAAGGCTTTATTTATTTTCCTTAAAATGGCAACCAGGTTAATAGAATTGAACATTTTTAAACTTTAAACTCTTTTGTAATGGTTCTTCATTCATTTGGAATGAACTATTCATATCCATCTTTTGGAGTTTTTTTTTAAATCTTTTAAAACAATGGCATTTCTCTTTTCAGAAACCAGAGGTAATTGATAATCTGTTCTAATTTTCAAGGGTTTCTCCTCTACAAAAGTCTGAGGTTGTTGAGATGGTTAAGAAACAAGTCAAAGTCATAACACTCGCAATTGGTGATGGAGCAAACGATGTCAGCATGATCCAGACAGCCCATGTAGGTGTTGGGATAAGTGGCAATGAAGGCTTGCAGGCAGCCAATTCTTCTGATTATTCCATAGCTCAGGTACAGTGTTGCTGCTGCAAAACATCCGGTGCCTTTCAGTCAGCCCACACTGTGGAGAGGGAAATACTAATGTTTTTCCATTCTTCTTTTAGTTCAAGTATTTGAAGAATTTATTGATGGTTCATGGTGCCTGGAACTATAACAGAGTCTCTAAGTGCATCCTGTACTGCTTCTACAAGAATATAGTCCTTTATATTATTGAGGTAATAGATTAAGTTTAAAATCCTTGTCACTTGCATACATATGTAAAGAAATCTTTTATGAAGATATCTTCTCACTGCATTAATACTTCACTTACTCAGTTTTTATAACTTCTAAGCATGTTAAAAGAAAATATTGCCAGCTATGGAGAATAATTAATGTTTACATTCTGGCTAAAAATGTTATATGGTTTTGGTAGAAATGTTAGAATTGCTAATGAGGTAAGTGTTTCATTTTTAAAAGACTGCACACTATAATTTATAAAACTCAAAAACATAAAAAAACCAATATATTGTTGAAGGGTGATGGATATATGGAAGTTTATATCTAAAAAGAAAAGTAATGATCTCCAGCAACACAAAAACCAAAAAGTGTATGTCAAAATTAAGAGAAAAGAAGAAAAGTAAAGAGATGATAAACACAAAACCAAGGATAAGTGCCCTAGTTCTGGGGTAGACAAAACCAGAAGGGAACCTATTAGCTTTGCTAGACTTAATCATCTGATAGTTACATGTTTCAAAACCTAGATCTGTGTTGCATACTAGATGCCAGGCACCAGCTACAAAGTAAATCAAGCACAGTTCCTATCCTCCAGGAGCTTGCCAACTACAGAAGATATGTGTGCAATTGTCAATTTTCTGGAAGCCACATTAGCAAAACTAATGCTAAAATTAAAACCTGGATTGAGTTTTAATACTCTTATTTTATTAACCTACAATATTCAAAATATCATTTTCAACATGTAATGGCTGTAAGAATTATTATTTTTTTATATTCTTTACTTCATTCTGAGAGTTCAGAATCTGATGTGCTCTTGACATTTGCAGCACCTATTGGACAAGGGACAGATAGTCTAGAGCTCTGCATAGCCAGTGGCTACCACACTGGATAGCGTAGCACTAGTGAACTGAAGGTGATAAATAAGTTATCTGCTTTTTCTAGCATTGAGCCATTCGATCAGCAGTATCTGCTTGCCATAATGAAAAGAGGTATTACCACTTGGAAGTTCCTCTTGCATTTGGGCAGGGCATGGCAAGGAGCTCCAGCTCAACAAGAAAATGTTCCATCTTCCATTCCTGCGGGAACCCATCCACGTTCTCGTGAATCTGCTGAGGGCTCCCCTGCACATATTTGTCAGGGCCAGTTTGCCCTCTAATCTGTTGACTTGTTTCTACACATCTATCAGAAAGGACATGAGCAAGCCATTTGCTGTATGGAAATAAGACCTGTATTTTAGACCAAAGAAGAAACACTGCAAACAAATAAATTAGTAGATTACACATCTCCCATGCTCACTGGGGACTCCTGTAAGTTTGACTTAGCTGTTCTTTATACCTCTGCCAAATTATCGATCTCCTTATTAAAGTGTTGACTAAGCATAATTCCTAATTTACACAGAAACATAAAAAAGACACTTCATGAACTTATTGTTCATTACTGATTGATTTGGTGTGAGAAAAAAATAATCTGTGTTTTAAAGGCAAAACACTTCAAAAATAGTTCACATCAAAAAAATTCTGTTTGATATGTAAATTTCTGATTTTTTTCAAAATTATTTTTCATTGGCATTCACTATTTATCTGACTTTTCTGAAATCTTCTTATCCCAAAGCACATTCAAAACAATAGAACACTGTTCACTTAACAAACTTTTGAAGACTTTAAATCAGGAGTTTAAAGTCACTGCCACCAATAAATGTACTTATAAAAATTTAATTTTTTAAAGTGATGCAAGTCTGTATTTTAAATCTAAATTGAGAAGTGTTTTTTAAAATCGAGAGTATTAGCAATGAAATGAGCAACATTTATGTACTAGTGGAAAAAATAAAATATATTAAACTGAATGAAAATTAAACATGCACACTCTATTTCAAACCCAAAATGATGTGCTTTGTGGTAGATTACCTCTAAACTTCATTTGGCTTTCAATCTCAAGCCTCTTCATGAGATATTTAACACTGATTGTATTCTTTACTCACTGAAAAGGAAGTGAGTTCTAAACTTTACTATAAAATCTCATTTTTATTTTTCTTTTAGAGATTTATGGAACGTATTTTGAATATAATTCAACTGTCTTGGAAACGAATTGAACTTTTAAATCAATTCCCAGATACCCAACTTTTGCCAGCTAAAACAAGTTCTGCAGATGTTAATGGCTCATGTCAATACTGTGAATAAATAGGCAGAAAACACATCACTGAATGTCTCTACTGAGGACAACTGCCAGTCTCCAGTCTGTCCTTTCAGTTTTTTGTGCTGATCAAGCGTGGGAGCAGAGAACTCATTGACTATTTGTAAGCTGCTGTTTAATATGCAGAAATGCTCCATCAGGAAAATGTCTGGAGCTTTACTGACACGCCTCTGCAGGGAGATGGAGTTTAGAAAATAATACCAGAGGCAGCAGGTCTAAAGTTTCTTTACTAATAAAGAAATAGTGTTGACCACTGTGGGTTTTATAGATTATCTGCAACACTGCTTTCCCATCATTGTATTGCCAGGAATATCACTGCCTAGCCCTTCCCTTACCATAAAGTACAGGCCCACAAATAAATACAGACTTAGTATAGTAGGTGGGGGTGTGAAGGTCTTACAGAAGCTGCCTGACTGCAGCTCTAGGTGTTTGTTTAAATTACTGGCTCTTTCTAAAAAGATTCTTTTATTTCTCTGAATCATCTGACTACCTAGCAAAATAAGACTTTTTTTTCCCCAATGATCAGTTACATCCAAGACTCCCAAACAATGTAGTGGTTCTAATTGCCAGAAGCTTTACTCAACAACGTAATACTTTCCCAGGAAATTATGCTAGAAGATGGATTTTCTGTGAATTTAAATAATATATACACCTCCCTAGAAGGGCTGGTGTTTTCTTTCTTTATCCATGGCTCTGAGTCAAAGGAGGGACTTTTATGTGTTTATGGCAAATTAGGTGTTGGCTTATTTAGCATGGGATATGTTCCTAATGTACCATTTAACTACCCATCTCAAACTAACCAGAAAACAACCTTCTAGTGAACTACTTCACTCCTGAAGATCTTCTTTCTCCTTTAAGATGAGTACACTTGATTGCCAAAATATTTGTATGAAGATGTAGAGTTGTGTATTAAAAAGTTTTATCAAGTCATTTCTTTCTCATTTCACAAAAAGAAATTAAAATACAAATGTTTAAAATGCAGAGAGTAAATTTCTAAAAACATATTCACCTGCCTTTCAAATTGGATATGTTACCTTGCTACTTAAAATTTTTCTAACATAAAGTAGCTAATTTATGCATTTTAATACATCCTTCGACTCATTCATGTTTACTTGCAATTTATTTTGAATTTGAAACTTTATGTATTCGTTGATTTGAGGTAAGGTCTTAAATTTAAAGCACCTTTGAGTCAGCACCAAATGTTATGTACAGTCCAGGCTGGTATCATAGTGTTAGAGCATTTGCCTAGCATATATGAGGCCTTGGGTTCGATCCCCAGCACTGAAAACAACACAAAAAATAAAAAAATCAAATTTTAATGTATAAAGAAGCTAAGGGACCATTCCCATTTGCAAATGCTTACCCATACACATTTTTTATTATTATGTATTATTTTATTATTATGTATTTTATTATGTGTGATGCATAAAAGATATGTTTATAAAGGAATGTTGATTATGTATGAATCACATCTTAATCCTTTTTATTTCCCCATACATAGATTTATTAACATAAACGTACACAATCTGAATGACGGCAAAAGCACTTGGGAATTCTAACCTTTGAGCCACATCTTGTCCATTAAGCAAATTTGATAAGCAGAGCACCTCAGTTATCTTCAGACCAACAAAGATTGGACTGTACTTTTGTAGACTAGAAAGACCATAATTCAGAAATTGTGTTTTAAAATTCCATAAGTTTCTATCATGCCCAAGAAATCTGAAGGAGGAGCTTACAATGTATTTCTACCTAACAGTTGGCATTAGGAAAATATAACCAATACCTGAAATAGCACAAATATGTGTTTCCATATTTGTCCACATCTCAGAAAGTTTTAACACTAAAACACCAGATGGAAAAACACAATAAAGTCTATTTTATCATCTTGTGTATACTCACATGGAAAAATAGGCTTAATTCCAATGAAGGTTTAAAAAAAATCAAAGTTTACATGCACAAACGATCTGGCTTGTTGTTTAGGACAAATGTTCAAAATTTTTTGTTAAAGCGTTTAGCAAACCAAATAAGGATTCAGATTTGACTTGGATTTCTGTGTTTTTGTTATCATTAATGTGTGTTACAACTCTAACACAATTTGGACTAATTTTAATGTGTTAGTGCTGCTTTGTTTTCTTTTCCATCTCATGAAGCAGACATTCATTTTTATACATGTTCAGTCATTCCCTTCCACTATAAAAAGAAGGAGAACAGTGTAGGTGCAGAACCTGTTCATGGAGAGGCCAGCCTGGGTACATATTGATAAATGGTGAATTTGTAGCAGTTCATGCTTCCATAATGAGGTTAAATGAAACGTGAAGTGTAGCAAAGTCCTTTCCACTCTGATTTAAAAATTCACTCGAGCCACATGTCAAGATTGTTTTCCTCTAACAGTTTTGTGTTGTTATGTTGTATTTTTGTGTTTGTGTTTGTGTAATCTCATTGCTGGAGCAGCCTTTTTACTCTTTCAGGTCAGCTTGATTTTTTAATTATATATTAGGTCTGCTCTTAAAAACAGAAATAGGTATTATTGACTAATTACCACTTTAATTTACTGTATATTTAACACATGTTGGAGAAAAATTTCTCTATACTAACCCTTAATTTTGTTTCTAAAATTAAGATTTCTATAAAATATATATGCTCTTAAAATGATTTAGGTTTAAAATATTTTAATATATAATTTCATATTTAATGTGATGGCAATAGTTATCAAGAAGTGTTAAAAAAACATTGATTCCTTAAATCTACTTTTAAAATTTAATTCTAATATAAAAATTCTTCCTAAGGGAAAACAGATGTATTGATATTCAGTTTAGAATCATTTTTAAAAGCAAAACTAAGCAAGCTAACACCCTAAAATAGTTATATCCAACCTGTAAAGGTTAACAACATCTTACGGGATATGTAACATCTTAAAGGATGTGTAACAACTTAAGAAAATGCATATTTTGTATTTTGGAGGAGGAAGAGCAGCATGTGACCCACTATACCTTAGGTTTCAAGGCAATTTGTGAATGTATCTTAGCAAACAGTAGAAGTACAGCTGAAACAAGAAATTAATGATTCTAAATTGTGTTCTAAATTAACAGGTGTTAATTGTACAATTTAAAAAAAAGATCTTTAATACATCCTGACATATTTTAAAAGGGAATTAAAGCTGTAAAAGTTCAATGATGAGTAAATATATTCTCTTGTAGAAACTAAGTTTACCTAATTTTTAAATTAATAGTTTCTTATTGATATATTTCTTTTTTAATTAACAAGTATGACAAACTCTGACTTAAATAGAAAACACCTTATGAAAGTATCCCTTTAAATTCAAAGAGTAAAGAAATGCCATTTTCAAGAGAAAATTGAGAATGACATGTCATTGCATTATTGAGTATAAAATGTATTCTAAGTAATGCACTGATATTTTCGTTCTAATTTAGGGGTTTGGGGTTGTTTGTTTCCTAGATCTGGTTTGCCTTTGTTAATGGCTTTTCTGGACAGATCCTCTTTGAAAGATGGTGTATAGGTCTTTATAATGTGGTAAGTTTAACACACTTGATAATTCCTGTTTTATTTTCATACTCTGATAAAAAGATTTACCCTGAATTTGGCTACTTGGTGTAATGATCAATTTATCACTTTAGATGTTTACAGCAATGCCTCCCTTAACTCTTGGAATATTTGAGAGATCATGCAGAAAAGAGAATATGTTGAAGTACCCTGAATTATACAAAACATCTCAGAATGCTCTGGACTTCAACACCAAGGTAGGAGCTGATGTCTGGGTGTGTGATCAGTGGGGCTGCTTTCTTGCTTCAACTACAAAGCCAGGGAGACGCCAGCCTAAAACAGCTCGAGTGTATCTGCTATGGCAAGTCCTGATTCCAGAGGTTCTGGTAGAGACAGAGAAGGTTTCTTGCTAGTTTGGTTTGGTTTTATTGTGTTGCAAAATTAAAATGAAACCACTCTTTATTGGGGCTCCCAGCATCAGTAAGCTAGTCTAGCAGACTGAGGTCATTGTCCTGGTCCCTGTGGCTTTCTGTCTGCAGCGCTGTGGGAAAAGCCCACACTTCACAAAGTCCAGTCATCCAGGTGGCTTTCCATGTGTAGGGGGTGAGAGTTGCTGGATCACTCTTCACTATTTGTGAAGTAACTTTGTCTTCATTAGAATTTTAAGTTTTTTGTGTCAGATAGTAAAGCTATAGTCTTTGGGGTGTAACTCACTGATTAATTATAGTACTCAGTATTTCCGAGCCTTAAAATTACAAATACAAGATAAAATATCCAAAATTTATTTAAAATCTCACTTAAAGCTTATATAGCCTACATAACAAGTCATAGGCTTTCGTCATCTCTTGTGACCCCCTGGTAATTCATTCATTTAAAAAAAAAATCTCATTTTGTGCATTGTTTACTTCCCTGCAAGTATGTGTTCTAAAATGTTTCCACTATTGTTTAATAATTCATGTTTCTGTTTAGTATGAGTGGAGATGTTAAATTATAGCAATCAAGGTAGATGTTATTTGGAATCTCTAACATCTGTGCATTTTATTAGTGTTATAAAAACCACAAATGCAATACACTCTCACAGAATTGTTTCCATTTAGTATAGTGCATGTTCACTAGCATTAACTGATAATTAGATGTAACTTTAATTCAATATATTGAACTTGGGACAGTTAATGTAAGCTATTTTTAATATTTCTTAACTCAAGAAGCTCTCTGATGCTATTCTTAGCATACAGTACTTAAAATGAAACAGGTGTCTTGGTGCCTCTCACTTCACCGCCATAAATGATAGTGTTAAGTTTATAGCTAAGAGGTTATATTCTGAGACTCAGCGTTCACAAGCACACTGTGCATGAATGTCCAGCCTTGCACTTGTATACAATTTGATGGCCTTCTTTTAAATAAGTATACTTATAATTAAAATAACAACATACTGAAGCATCAACTTGTAGCATTGGCTCTGAAAAATATTTCTGGGGGTTTCTTTCAAAATTATTGCCATTTGTAATGTCTAAGATTCAGTTTTAATATTTTACTTTTGAGTTTAAAAAATGCATCTATTATGCCTAACTTGCATTAAATTCTACCACATTGCTATAATGTTTTCCATAACCCATGGCAGGCATTTTTAAAGGATGAAAAGCTACAATTGTAGCAAATACAATGGACATTTGCTCTCATTTCCCTGAAAAAATGATCTGAGAGCTAGGAAGGTCCCAGGCCTACAAGTACACTAAATAGTTCTCACCAGTCTGGCAGTTGTATCCACATCAGCAGCAGGTCCCTGTCTCCCGCAGTTCAGGTTTGGTGGTGGTATCTCAGGAGCGAACTACCCAACCACAAACTTGGGCATGTCACTCTTACTTAAAAACATAAATTGCTCTTCAAGATTAGCCAGAGTCATGCTTGCAAAGTGGACACAGTTTTGTGTGGCCAGGGAAGAGATACAGCAACACATAGTAGATAGTTTTAATATAGGTGTATTTCCTGTGTCTTTCACTTGTTGAAAAAATATTTCATTATCTGTAAAACCATAGGCATCAGAGCAACTCAAGTAAGTTATACAACTTCCATATCTATTTAAATATTTATAGTTTATATTTACAACTTGCCAGCCATCTTGTATAAGGGGGAATATTTCTAATGATTTCAGTGAAAACCCTTTGCATGAGTCCTTTGTACGTGTTTTAAAATTAAGGGACAAATGGCTACAAAATGCATAGTTGTGTACACAGTGGTTGCTGTGGGTCCCAAGTGTAGAAGCATTGTTTCCTTGAATGATGATGCTTACGTTTGTTATGGTAAAAAGGGTCGGAGGTTCTGAGGTCGTGACAGGGGTTAAAGGATTAGCATGTGACAATAAGTATCAGTCAGGAAAATGGAAAAGTAGAACTAATTTTTCTTGCACCCACCTGTACTTTCTGTCAAATAAAAACGTGTGGTAATGACATAGTGAGGAGAAGCGGCAAAGGTTAATGAGGAACACAAGTTCAAATGTGTAATGTATCGCAGCGCAAATGGGATCATACAATCCCGGGTGGCTGGACGAGCTAACAAAGGGGATCGAGATCACAGTGGAAAATTTTGGGAGGCAGGCAACTTAATTTCTGTTGTTTGAACAGCTTAAAACTATTAATACATGCCAATTTTATTTAGCATAAGTTTTGTTTGCATGAAGCACTTTTAAATGACAAAACTACAACTGTTCAGAGGGCCATAAGAATTCCAAACAGTTTTTCTATAACTTAATCTTTCACGTTCACGGTAAAGAGGACCAGTGAGACTTGCTCTTGCTCCTGAAATACAACAGACATAAAAAAGCAAAACTACTAAATGATGTTACAATTACATGAAACTTGGTACTGACAGATGTTTAAAATTTGTGAAAAATATTTAATAAATTCCATCAATACCTTAGTGATTACACAATTGAAATATCACACATCTTAGTTTTAATGTAGTGTGTGTATGTTTCTATAGCAAGAAGGAAAAACAGCATTATAACTTGTTACCATTGAAAATTTCACATTTGTATTGCACTGGAGAAAGAGAAAGGGATTTCTCCAGATTACAGTCCCTTTGAAAGTCTGTGCTGGAATTGTGAAAAGTGTCCCACAAAATCTGCTTTTGTTACTTTTATTTTGGGGGGGAAATTTAAAGTTATGCTTCTTGGTTTTTTAAAAAGTTGGAAAAAATTTAAGTGAACCTGAAAAAACATTTTGAGAAACATAAAAATAAATAAATGACCCATGAAAGCCTAAGAGGCAGAAAGTGTCTGTCAGTTCTATTAATTCACAGTGGTGGCCCGACAGAAACACATTTTGTGAATCTAGCTCATAGATAAAAAGAAAGGTCAGAGTTCACAGAGCTAGTTTATCGCAAATGGTTCTCATGGATTTTTGTTTTCCCTCAGGTTTTCTGGGTTCATTGTTTAAATGGCCTCTTCCACTCAGTTATTCTGTTTTGGTTTCCACTAAAAGCCCTTCAGTATGGTAAGTAGGAAGGATATGAATGCTAAAAGATGACTTCTTACTTTTTTACAAAAGTAATTCCTTGTCAATATATGTTTTTAAAAAAGGAGAGCCATGTTTCATTTTATATTTTCCTTAACCCAAAATGCACACATCCAAAAAGTGTACACGCTTTAAAGAATTTTATTATTCCCTTGGGAACCAAGTGATTTAATATATGCAAAGTCTTTTTCCTTTATTTCTCATGTTTTCCAAACTTGCAGGGAGTTAAGTTTTAGGGCTTTTTCGAAGTCTGTTGACATATAGTTTGAAGACAATAGTGCTAATATTTTATGTGGTCTATTTATTATACCTACGAGGGTTGTATCAGGCACGTTAGATTGCACCTAATCAGACATGCTAGTATTTTCAAGTGGACTTGAGGTGATGTTTTAGATGCAGTTTTTAATATGTTTTTATGTTCATCTTGGGGTACAAGCATTGTCTGCTCATTTTCAAGGGAGACATTTTATTGTCCATGTTGAGAGATAGGGCCATAGTGTATTTCCTGTGCACATAAAAATGATTAACTAGTCGCTTAGGAGGGATCACCAGAATGCGTGAGCTGGTGCTTCTGTGTCCTGCAGCAGACAGTGCCCCTGAGATGCTGGGGAAGACAGCCACCCTTTGATGCACAACCACAGTAATCACAGGAAGGACACACACTCCTCCCAGGAGTCAGCAGTCCTTAAGTCCGGGCCACACTGCCATGTGTGAGTTCATGGTTGCCAGCAGAAGAGGAAAGTGCCTGTTCTTGCCACCTACAACCCATTCTTCATAGGTAGCCACAGGACCCTTGTAAATCAGAAAACAGACTGGATGCCCTTCCCTGGAAATCCACAAGGATTACCACGTTCCAAACCCTCCACCTCCAGCCTGTTGCTCTAGGGCGGGTTACCAGGAGCAGGCAGTGGGATGAGTGTGAAGAGAAGGCAGTGGGTTCATGTGCTAGCAGAGACTGTGATCTACTTTCAGTGAAATTTTTTTTATTTTGGTTTTTTGGTTTTTTTGGTACCGGGGATTGAACTCAGGACTTCATGCTTGCCAGGCAGGCACTTATGCCACTGAGCTAAATCCCCAGCTCCTATGGTCTACTTTCTTTATCAATTGCTCAGTAAATTACAACCATAAATAATCCTAGTTTTTAGGCCATGGGAGTGAGTTTTTTTGTTGGTTTTGGGAATAGAATTCATATATCATAAATGTCACTGGAGGTTTTAGTATATTCATAGAACTATGCAAATGTCACCATCATCTAATGTCAGAATATTTTCATCACCCAATTGAAAAACCTTGTAGCCATTGGCATTCACTGTATTTTACCCACCCTTTCTGCAGCCCCTGAAAATCACTAATTTTTCTGTCTCCATAGAGCAGCCTATTGTGGACACTCATATGAGTGGAATCATATGCATATGTTGCCTTATCCATGTTGTAGCATGAACCAGTACCTCACTCCTTTTTGATAACTGAATAATATTCATTCTGTAGCTATGCTGTGTTGTTTGTGTCTGTTAATTAGTTGATTGGCTTTTTTAACTAATAGGAGATTGAAGTCCAGGATACAATTCAGGATGGCCTGACCTTAAACAAGTTCTCTAAGACATATCCAGTCTATTAAACTACTATTTCAACATTCTAAATTAGAAGGACATTTAATACCTAAAGTTGTTTATTCCAAGTAGCATATAATGCATCTTAGCAATAACAGGGTTGGAAAGGAATTCCCAAGTCATTTCATTTCTGGAGAGTAGATCCCAGATCACCCAGTGAGTTTTGCTGGAAATAACCATGACCAATCAGCTGCAGCCCAAGCCATTCCAGTCTGGTGGACACTTGCTTTTTGTCCTCAAGGGGTGAATAACATCTAGCCTAAACTTGTTTTACCATTGTAACATAGAGGAGTGTTAGTAATTATTTTGCCTTGCTTTTTGTTTTTAAGTAAGGAGAAATTCATGGGATTGTTTTGTTATCAAGTTTTTTTTTTTTTAAGGATGGGAGTGGAAGAGAAATATATATATGCAGTATATTAGAAGAGCATGTGTTCCCTTGCCTCAGTAGTTCTTAAAGAGTGGTCTCTTGACCCTGGGGATACCTAACACCTTAAAGTTGTTACAAAGTGATGATGCAAAAGCAGTGGTTGATGCCTTAGCACAACAATGATAGACCTGTGCTAGTTGCTATATTCTTTTCCTGAATGCACCCAGTTATGTTTAACAGTGTCTGGGAAGAAAGCATTAGCCAATGCTTTTATTATATTTTGACCCTTAGTTTGGCCTTGAACTCACTTTATAGCCCAAGCTGACCACCACCTTGCAGTGATCCTCCTGCCTCAGCCTCCTGAGTGCTGGGATTATAGCATGCACCACCATGCCTGGCCTCTTAAGTTTTCATCATAATAGGAAGGACAACAAGATAGAATAGGAAGGATAACAAGAGCGTCTCTACTGCATATCAGAATGCAAGAGCTGTGAGTACTTCCACATGTGAGCTGAGCCAGCTACAGTTTTTCATAGATAAAAATCCATGCAGGGTGAAGCAATGGGTTTTAGGGCAGAAAGTTCACTGATGTCATTTAGGATTCTATACTGGGAACTAATCTTTAAGCAAATCACCCCTCCAGCTTTTTAAGAAGCTACTTACTGAGTTTTGAGGTAGTATCAAAGAATATCCACGATTACTAGAAATGGTTATTAAAATACTCCCCTACTCTTCATTACTCTGTACATATCTTCACCATGCTGAATTTCTCTATTTTAATCAAAACAACAGAAGAGAATCCAGATGTCTTCTATTAAATCAGACATTAAAGGAAGAAAAATGTAAAACCATGCCAACTTTCTCACTAAACTTTTTTTGTTTGGGATATTAGCTATTTTTCATAAAAATCTGTTTATGTTACCATGTATTGGGTTTACTACTGTTATTTTTAGATAAAACAAGACATATTTTAATGTTGTTTTAATTTATAATTTGGTAACTGTTGATAACTATAAACCACATAACCAAAAGCTTTTTAGGATCTGCAGTAATTTTTTCTTAGTATGAGAGGGTACAGAGACCAGAAAGGAGGGACATGGTTACCTGAATCATCCCAGTGCTGACCTGCCGTGCAGACGCCACGCTTGGTGGTATATATGTGTCCTCAGGGGAACCTTGGGTCCTCTCTGGTTAGGGAGTCTCATTCGCCCTTTAGGTAAAGGAACTGAGTTCCCTGGAGACTGAACGTCAATAACTCCAAGAGAACACAGTGAAAGAACTAAGCCTCACCTGAACACATACCAGCTCCACTCTCCTGGTTTCCTCCCATGCTGTACTCACATGTACTGTGCTCTTCATACTAGACTTTAAATAAATACTATTGAATATGTACACAAATAGAGCAATATGTTGCATATGCCATAGCTCTTAGAGTTTTCAATTTTACAGATGATTTCGTTTTTTTTCATGCAGTGTTTTTATCAATAGTAATTTTTTTGTTTTGTCACTTACCATTTCCTTCATCCAAAGCCACATTTCTTAGTCATTGCTGGCAAAATAAAACACTTTAAAATATGCCCCTAAATTCAGCCAGACCCTCAAAGACCTGTCAGTTGCTTTTATGAATCCCTTTTGGGTCGATGCCGGCAGGTTTTTGAAAGACAGCAAGGAGGTTTCCACAACCCTCATCTGTATTGTTAGCAATGTGCCTTATCAGGGTGCAGAATCCCTTCTCAGCTCTGAATGCCCATGGCTCCAAGCTTCCCTTGAATGATTACTTTTATGGATATAATTTATTTATCTATATCATTTGAACTCTGAGAATTGGTGACAAGTCAGTTTTCTTCTTCATATTGGCTGTGTTCTTTGCACACAGGTACTGTATTTGGAAATGGGAAAACCTCTGATTACTTGCTGCTGGGGAACTTCGTTTACACTGTGAGTGCAGAACTTTTTGCTCATTTGCATGTAAAACCTTCCTCTGTGCTCATTTTATGTTCAAATTTAAATGTGTGCATTTCCAGTGCAAGAACAAATGTCTAAAAATGAAGAAAGATATTTTGATTGCTAAAAAATTATCTGTACGTCTTTAAACTGACAAAGATTTTAAAGGACTTTCTTACTTTTGTTTTCAGTATTTCTTCTTTTGTACTGTCTTTTTCTCTGTTTTCTTCCTCCTCCTCCTACTCCTCTTCCTCCTCCTCCTCCTCCTCCTCCTTCTTCTTCTTCTTCTTCTTCTTCTTCCCTTCTCTTCCAATTTACACTACTGTTGTAAATATTTTTTGCTTACTGTTGTAAATATTTGGTACAAAGAATTTGTACCAAATGCTTTCAAAGTATGCTTTGGTGTGCACCCAGTAATTATTCTACCAGGTCATGATAAGTAGAATGAGACAGATCTCCAGGCTGTTTACATTTACATAGGGACCCACTGTGTAAATCCCTGACACCAAGCATTAGGGAAGTGTACAGATGAGTCTTGAGTTTTCTTCACCACTGTTGAAGATCTAAAAAATAATTTTAAGCTATTTTTCCCTTAAAAAGTCACTACTGAACACTAATGCCAGAGGTCACACAATTGGTGTCTCGTAAGAGTTTATACCAGCTTTCTACTCCAAGCTCTCCAGCCCATGCTCTATTTGCCTGTGAGCCTCTCTCCATGGCCTCTGTACAGGGAAAGTGTGTTGTCCCAAATACCAAGCGGCTGTTAGCACAGCTTACTCAGCTGATAGAAAAAGTCTTATGTGTTTAGATATCAAGTGTTGGGGACCAGGAGTGTAGCTCAGTGGTAAAGCACATTCTTAATATGCACAAGGTACTGAATTCAGTCCTAGCACACAGGTGTGCGTGTACATGCTTGTGTGGATGTATACATGTATGTGTGTTTAAGTAAATGGTAGGGAATTAAAATCATTCGGTAACAAGGATTAAGGTTTTGGCCAGCCTAAGGCCTTTCACTTTGACAACAACCCTTTAAAGTTACAAAAGGAAAGCAAGAGTGTGTTGGAGGGACCAGTGATTTGTCATCTTACAATGTAAATGTAAAGAAACTGAACTAAAGAAATAGCTAGCTAGAAATACCTAGCACAGCTAGAAATTAATCAGACTATATAATATAGATGTCTTAATAGGGATATTTTAAAGTGCTCAGGACACAGGGGAGTGTTTTTCTTTAATATTAAGTCAAACTGTAGCTCTTATTTTAGAACTTTTTTATACAGCCTAAATTAATTAACATTACATTTTAGTAAGAGTTTATTTCTACGGATATTAATCCTAAATTGGCACTGGGTGTCCTGCTGAGAGCCCAAGTGTCTCACTTTGACCTAACTTAATGGCCCACTGGGTAGGGCAGTAATCACGCCATGCTGCACCTGGGCAGCTCTGAGTGACCACACCTTCATCTTTACCTTCTGGAAGTCCAAAGCAAGCAACAAATAATGTAGTCCCAAAATTTAACAGAACTGTCTGTCCCTTATAAATCTCACTCTTAGTCACTTGATGAACTGTCACATTTATGAAACAAAGTAACATTTCTCCTCTCTGTTTCAGTTTGTAGTGATAACTGTGTGCCTGAAAGCTGGATTGGAGACATCATACTGGACATGGGTAAGTGTTTCTCTAGTCACAACCGAGAATTGTCAGATTTGCTCCAAGTCTTGGGTTATTTTTATTCAGAGTTAATGTGTTTCTTTGTGATAGTCCGCAGGTTGATGAGTCAGTGGAGGCAGAAGGAGGGAAACTGGGGATTGTAATATGGAAATACTGAGTTAATCAAACTTAAATTTATCACCACAAGATTCTTTGGAGCCTTTCATGCATTATTTCATATTGCAAGTATCCCAGGAAATGGGAAGACCTTCAAACTTACATGCCAATGCAACATTTCAGAGAAGTGTTGCAAGACTGCTATTCTGCAGAAAACCCATCAGAAAATTTCTCTGAAAACAAGTTGAAAAAGCTGTCCTCAGACATTTATCCATACCCAGTCTAGCTGAAACAAGTTGCATTTTCAACACATTGGTTTTACGGTAAATCCATATCCAGGCAGAGAGACTCAGTAAGCAAAAAATTAAAGTTCTTTGCTCTAGGAAAGGATTGGCACAAACAATTTGGATTTGACAGTCATTGACCAACAGGTAATGTTCTCAGAAGAGTCTAAGATTTTCAGTGAGCAAAAATATGCTCAAAATATGCTCCACAAAAATGTGGAGCAAAAATAAAGGAGACCTAAAGATGGTAACAGATTTTTTAAAAAATAATAAAAAGGATAAATACAAGAAGAAAACCACCAAAGGAGAGAGTGGTTAGCGCTAAACTCCAGTACCATAAACTCATACCCATGGTGCAACAGCTTAGCACTTAATTTAAGACCCTGTATAATGATCACACATACGCAATTATGTCAGATCTACTATGAATGTGATAAAAATTAATAAAGAAGTCTGTGAAGGTTTCACATTAGTATTTGTGTATTCTCTCTCCCTGGGCATATTTTGACTTGTATTTCCTTGCTTTCCAGTTCAGCCACATAGCAATATGGGGCAGCATCGCGCTCTGGGTGGTGTTTTTTGGAATCTACTCATCTCTGTGGCCCACTATTCCAATGGCCCCTGATATGTCAGGAGAGGTAATGTGCCCTAAAAATTCATGGTGCAGTAAAACCATAAAAATTGGTATTCATTAATGTACCTTCATTGTTTAGCATGATTTTCAATTTTATTGATTTATATTCAAATGGCATCTTGTCATGTAAAAGCTATCTTTAAATTTTGCCTTTGGGTGTGATAAATCTGGAAAGAATATTTTAAACATGAACATTTAACTGAAATCTGACTTATCCTCTTATAAACATAGATGAACAATAAAATATGGTTGTCTGGAACATGAATCATATTAGGAATATCCATGTAGAAGATGCTGTTTTAAAATTAGACTGTAAATCCACAAGTTACATTTTGGATAAGAAGTCTGAGGAAATGGTGACTTTCTGCCTTTGGGACAGTCTATCATTTCTTCTGTTATCTCATTCTAAGTAAGAGATTAAATGCACTTTTTGAGTTGTCTTAATGACATTGGTTTGGTTCTCATTTTGCAAAAATTAGAACATGTGACATTTCAGCCTTATCATAGTCCATTTTCAATTCTGTCTTTCAGTTTCATGTTACCCTGGCAGGAATTGAGTTATTAGGTGTTCATGGGCAAGTGTCAGAAGATCTCCTTTCCTTCAGAAGAGAATCTAGCAGTAGGAGGGTTTATGATTTCAGTTTCAGGAAATTTGACATAAAATGTATAAAAGAAAATGTGGAAAACATTTCAGTATTTCCTGTGACCTCACAGTAACTTGCAAGTCTTGGTAACGTGAGCCACGTTTCAGTACATTGTTTTACCACAGTCACAGGAACCCTTCCCAGGGTCTCCATGCATTTCTTGCCCCTAAGTACTACCCAAGTACCTTTCACTTTTGACAGTCTGGTTTATAGATCATTTTCATGAAATTTTATCCGACAGCATCCTGTTTTTTATAAATTAGCAGAATGCACACCCGTTTTTAAAATTTTTTGTGGTTAAATTTATTAGAAAGAGACATTATATACTATTACAGCAAAAACAGACACATCAAGGAGCATGTATCCCACCATATGCAAAGGCATCTTTGGAAACATACTGTGAATCTTAGAAAATTTACAACATGTATTTCAAGGAGAACAGAGAGAAAGCTGTAAATGCATTTTTCCCTCTTGCCATGATTTCTGGGTCTTTTCTTCCTGAGGGAAATTGCAATTATGTGTGTGTATTTGGGGAGTGTGTGTGTGTGTGTGTGTGTGTGTGTGTGTCTTATAATGGCATTTGGAAAAACTCAGTTCCATTCTTTATTTCTGTTGTACTCTGTCTAATCAAAGTTAGTTCTAGCTTGATATCTTTTTCTTTAGACATAAGTCTTTGCCTCATTTCATCTCATTTCTCAATGTTTATTTTATCCTCAAAGTGAATAGCACAAAAGATTTTGAGACCCTGATAGTTTAAACAACTGTGGCCAACAGGTTTGTTGACAAGAACTGAGTTCTTGACCACCTTCTCTAGGACAAATGCAAAGTTTGATTGGCATTTTTCCAGCTAAATATAATTCTACCCTTGCCTGTGGAATTCCCAGTATTACCTAAACACAAAACTTAATATCATCTCTTGAGACTTGCGGTGATGCTGTGTTTAACTCAAAGTGAAATGAATGTCAGTACTCCATTGTGCCTTTGTTCACTTTCTAGACTTCATAGAAGTGCTAACAGGAGTTCTGTTTCTTGTTGTTTTATCACTGCTGCAATTTTGAACAAAATGGTTAAATAGTGAGTGCATCAATGAAGATATAAAGAATGAATTAATTTAACTGTAGGTTTTAGAAGCTTGTCCAAAATATAAGTGTTTAATTTACACAAAAAGGTAATACTTAAGTATATGTAGTACTTCAGTTCTCGTAAAGCATTTTGCTCTGTGTAAGTGTATGTGTGTTATCATATTTATAAATGAACCTCGCAAACCTCCAAAATAAGAATGTAACAAGAATGCCAGTGAAATGCTCAGAGACAGATCATATCTGTTTATTGTTTCTTGGGCACTATGGTAATAGATCCAAAAAATGTAGCTATACTCAATTTTTAACATTTTTATTATAGGTACAGAGTCACCAGCTATATTATATATAACCCAAATAATTTTAGGAAGAAATGACTACTGTTGAGTCTGCATTTCTCTGATCTTAAAATTCAATATTTCAATTAAGAATATAGCCAAATACATGTGTGCATATATGTGTATACATTCTATTTCATTTCTACGTTAACATTTATATCTGTATGTATATATATGTAAAACTGCTGACTCTTTTTGAAAGCTTTATTCTTCTTACATAGCAACATATTGTTGCATTATATTATATACATATTGTCACATTATAGATGCAAATATAGTATTGTGATAACAGCAGTATAAGCATAAAGATTAGTATCTGCTGCTTTAACACATTTTATATCATCCACATAATGAAACAGCCTAGAGTAGCCCCCAGAACTTGAGGCTATTCCAAAGAATCCCCAACATTGTATGTGGGCAACTTATATCACCACCACTAACAGCATCACAAGTGTCTGATCTAAGGATTATGCCTACCCCTCTGATTCCAATATTTTTCTGTGTTCACTTCAGAGCACTTTCTCCGAAAACTAAATAATTAACTAAATAATTAACTAACTATGTGCTTTCGTATGTTTTGGAGAGTAGGGAACTGTGTGGTTTTGAAGAGGCATTGACTCAGTAGAGAAGATGTTCAAAAAGATACTAGTAATTCCTAACGAATATTGAACACTTAGCAAGTACCCCAGGTACTTCTGTAAGTACTTCATATGCAATCACTCAACCAGTTCAACAACACTTTATCAAAATTCTTCAGTGATCCAGATACTATTCTAGGCACTGTGGACTCGGGATTGAATAAAATAGACAAAACCCCTACCCTTCTGCAGCTCACTTTTCTAATGGGAAAAAAAAAAGAACATAAGTAAAATAAGTTGAAATATATGGATGGAGATAAATGATACAGAGAAAAATAACAGTGTACAAGGGTCACCAAGATCTGAATTTTGAGCTGTGTTTCTGGCGGCTTTTATCCAGTTTCCTCCAGTTTGTGGTCATTGCAGAGGCCTGAGGGAGAAGTGTCGTGCGCTGACCTGTTTTCACAGCCGGACTCTGACCTTGTGTTGTGAACCACTAATAAACCAGATGAGAGGTGGCATGTCAGGCCGGGAGGGTAGAGGTTCCAAGAAGTGGTCAGCTTCTGAATATGTCTCAAAGGTTAAGCCAGTTGGATTTTATGATGAACTGGATGCGAGGAGAGAGAAAAGAAACCAGGGTAGGCTCCACTGTGTTTGCCAGGAGCATCGTAGAACATGAGTTGATCGATCCTCCTAGCAAACTCAGTGTTACAGTACCCATTCTACAGGTAAGGAAGCCAAGGCACAAGGAAGTCAGGTCTGACTTCTCATCAACAGGAAGAAGCAGAGAAAAGGTTTGACTTAGATATCTGGTTCCAGAGAAGCTATGGCTGCTTCTCTGGCATTGGTTATTCGGAAGAATTCATGGTATTTGATTTTGAGGTTCACATAAATGGGGAAATCTGCTGTCTGTTTTCTTGAAAGTGACCACATTCTCAGCCTTTTTCCTGTCCACAGGTATCCTGAAAGTGTCTCTCCATTGCTGGTTCACTGAGACATATTGGGGTCAGGCTCCTCATGGCCCATAATGAGCACTAAATGAATATTGAATTAAAATTTTACTTGTTTCTCTGTTATAGACAAATAAGGAAAATGGGCCAGAGGTTACAAAGAGGCAGGTTTCTGCTAAGTACATCTTTCCCACATATAGTGATTTACAACATGTTAATCTTTCTAGCAGCAGAACAGGGTGTTGGTCTCATTTAATCCTTCCTGTCGCAGTCAATGACAAGTTCTCAGCCACCAGCGACAGACACTTTGGCTGCAACTTATCCATTCCAAATAGCCAGGGCCATCTCCCAGTTCCTGAGATTGTGATTCTCTTGTGGACATTTCTTTACTGGGTCCTCTTCAGAGAGACCTCCCAAGTGTTCAAAGGGTACAGACTATTAACTGCAAACTGCAGACTATTAACAAACTCTCGGGTGCAGATTACACAAATCTTATGGGTAAAGGTCTCGTGTTTCTAAATTCAGCTTCTTTGATGAGAATTCACACATGTATCCGAATTTTGTATTCATTTCTAATTTGTATCCTTGGCTCATCTTTGCAGCCCCTGTCTGAAGACAGAACCAGTTCTTGCAAAACACTGGAAGAAAATGTTTGTGTGCTATAAGGAGTCCGAAGGGGACCAGCATTTATTATGTACTCACTGGGTCCTCCATATGTGATACCAGACATGCCTTCTTTTAGTTAAATCCATATTGTAAAATCTTTATGGTAAATTATCAAAAGCCAGTGACCCAGAGAATTCAACCCAGAACTTTTCTTTTCAAATCAAATTTGTTTCCTCTAACATCCTGAGGAACTCAATACCTTCTCTTTGGGGCTCATTGCCGTTCCTTGTTCCCAGGTGGGAACTCTCTCTTTTCATCTTGCAGTCATCTTCCTGCATATATTCAAACTACTGTGTCTCAGCTTACCCAGGACCCTGATCAGTTTCCCCAAGTTAGCCGAATATAAAAATGCTCCCGTGTCATTTTTAAAAATACAGACTTTTGCTCACTTTCCGGCATCCACCTCGGTCCCATTTATGGAAATTCCATCTCACTTCATTTTAACCTTTTGCTTCTTCTTGACAGCAATGTTGGCATAAATAATACCCATCTCATTAAAAAAGAAAGAGAGATACTGGGGAACAAGACCCAGTCATTCTATCTCATTAGAGAGTGTATGGCCAGCCCCTAGCTAAAGTGGGGTGGGGGTGGGGGCATTGGCTGAGGTCCAGTGGCTAATTAGAAGCATTTCTCACGCATCGCTCAGGCAGTGTTCACAGCGACCCCTTGAGGTTGATCTGTTGTTCACAGCCACAGAGTGGCTAAATCCTTTTCTCAGAGTCACAGAGCTACTGAGAACCTGAGCTGCCTTTTGAAGCCAACCAGCACCTCTTGTGCTAACACCACCATCCAGTCGTGTTGCATTTCTTCTCTCCCCTTTTTCTTCCCCTTCACTTTAAAGGTGGGCTTGATCCACTCTAAAGGCTTAGTGCCCTTTTCGTGCCAGTGCCATCAGTCAAGGTACTGTACTCATTTCCATCTGGAAGCAACCATTCTGTTATCTGTGTTTAGTATTTCCACCGTCAGCTGTCTTCATCAGCCTCCTCCTGATCAGGGTTTCTTTTTGCACCATCAAATAGCTTCTTTTTGCATTGCTTCAGATCATTCTCTGTGGCTGAACTTGCCAGAAAACCAGTCTTCAAGTATCTACGTTACAGCGCATGCTTCACTTCTCTTCTCTGGCCTGAGCTGGTGGTTCCCAGTTGGCGGGCTGGGTGTTCCCATTTGGAAACATTCCTTCATTGGGTTTTCCACTGTGTTTCCATCAGTCACTCTACATCTCTCCCTGTAATAATGACTCAAGTGACAATGATAAACAAGTATCCCAGTTCCACAAATTACTGAAATACTCATTGTTACCTTGGAATTATGGCAGCAGTGGGAGAAAGTGGATCATACAGAGACAGTGGGGGCAGGGGATAAATTATTTAGGAAAAGAAAATAAAGAGAACGTGGTGTGATGAGTTTGGCTGTGACTTTAAATGCATCACTCTTTTCCTCTCTTCTCACAAATATGGTTGTGATTTAAGAGAACTTTTTTTTCAGACCTGACTTGTATTTTTTTACACCAGTACAACAGTTTATAGGGCAAGGTAGGCCCTGGAGAAACTGCTGTGTTGTACAAACATATGCTGCCCTGCTTCTTCCACTTGACTAAGAGATGATACTGGATAATTTGTTCTTGGAATTTCTAGGAGAAAATCTTTTAAGAGAATATAATTAGTAAACCAGATTTAAAAAGAAAAAAAAAGCAATATCAAGGATCATTGCAGATCAAGATTAACACCAGGAGCTCCGTATCAGGAAAAGTTCTCAACGCATCATGGCATTGCAGGCACACACTGTAAAGTCCTCCCAAGCGCCATCTGTTTCTGCTCTCCTGGCCGGAGGGATCTATAAAACTACTGGAGGAAATTGAAGTTAAGGAACAAACATGTGTTTTACAGAATTTCAGATCTCTTGATTGAGGTTTGTAAAGTCTCTCTGAAAAACAATAAAAATCTTTGTTGGGCCCTTTGGTGTTGCCCCTGTAGGAAAGATATTATTAATAAACTACAATGGTGATACGATTTTCCTAAATTGTGCTGTTGATGCCTATTTTACCCAGCATTATAAATCTCTTTTCATATGAGGAATTTCCTGGTTAAGAGTCTTTATTCATCTGTGAGCTCTTAATGACCTCAGTAGCATATGATAATTTATTGGTCATAAGACCAGCCCCTGGTGCAGTGGTGTTAGGATCCAACAGTTTCATCCACCATTACTGCGATGAGCCAAGTAGCCTGGGAGAACAACTATCCCCAGCTCTGTCAGATGTTCTTCAATGAGCCACTCCTTGTGAGCCCGTCCTGTAAAACATGCCCTGGGTCACCGACTTCCCCCTGACATCAAATGGGACAGGCTGACCTTCACAGTTCTTAAGGTAGCTGGCTGATTGTCACTTCTAAACCCATTTGGTTAAGAGATGTGTGCTTACAAATGAGAGGAAAGATGTGCCTATGACAGAGTACTACAAGTATTAATGACATTTGCACACTTTAAAGTTAGAGTTCTCTGTAGAGTAATTACAAAGTCTGGTATTGCTTTTTTTTTTTTTTGCCACTGTAATTTTCCCTAAAATTTACAGTTGATGTATATTGAGTGTCTAACATGTACCAGGCTCTGTGTTTGGCACTGGAGGCTGCAAAGATGAACAGAATTGGTCCTCACCCTGAGGGATCTCTCTGCTGGTGACGGGGTGCTGATGTCATAGGTGCTGTGAAGGGCTGCAGTGTACCCACATGCCACAGAGGTGAGCAAGGCAGGAGAGCTGAACGAAGCCTGCTGTTTCTTAGTGTGGGGACAGAGCTGCAGCTGCTCTCCTCTGCAGTCAGTTCCTTCTTACATTCATGTGTTCCATAAATATGTGTCGAGGGCTTAGTCCATGCTAACCACTGCTCACAGGTACTAAGCCAGTTCTACAGGGTCCTTATTGCAGTGCAGAGCAGGAGGCTGGGGAATGGGAGGAAGAAACAGTCACTAAGTTAACAAATGCCAAAAAGATGAATGGATACTGATAACCTTACAAAGTAACGAGTGGTAGAAAGAAAAGAGCATGAGGTGACAGGACAGGAAGGTTCTCGTAAGGCTGGCAGGAACCAGCAGAAACACAGATGATGCAGGGAAGAAGAGCATGCAGGCACCAGGAGCAGCAGGCGCCTGCATTCAAAGAAAACAAACATGAGATTGGAGAGTGGCCATAAAGCACCATGGGCAGGGGGCAAAGTCCTCTCCAGGCCCAGTGTCCTTGCTTAGGAGGCTGCTGCAGTTGTATCTCATTGTACACCCAGGAGTCTGTCGGGAACCCTCACAAAAGAAGCTGTGAGTGTCCTGGTGTCCTCTGTTTCAATGTAATTGGACAGTCTTGACTCCATAGTATTAGTTAAGGGGATCATCAAAGAGTGGTGGAAAGCTACTTTATTCTAAATTGTCATGGAAGCTTCCTCAGATGTCATGTTAGCTTTCTAGCACCATGACGGAATACCCAAGACAACTAACTTATGAAAAGAAAAGGTTTACAGGGTTCACAGTTTTCGAGGTTCTAGCCCATGCTGGGTGCTGGTGCTTTGAGTCTTTGCCGAGGAAGCTTGTCGTGGCAGAGCAGAACTGCACTTGTCACCAATGAGAGAGCAAAGAAAGAGAAAGGGGACCATAGTGCCCCAAAGTTCCCTTTAAGGGATGACCTGAAGACCCCCACATAGGCCTCAGCTTTACAGAACCCACCACTTCCCAACGGTGCTCTCCTGAGGGTCAAACTTTTAGCTCACAGGCCTTTGGGGGCATTTGGCCCCCACATGTAGCACTTGTATGCCTCAAAGCAGGTAATTCTATAGCATTCTTTTTGTCTTTTTTAAGATAAGCGGATTAAACAAGATAGACACATTTCTCTCTCATGTACAAGAAGGGAAGAGGCAACCATTCCAGGATAGGTGTGGCAGCTGCAGTCATCAGACACCTAGATTCTTCTTACTGTACTTCTTCATAGTCTAAATGGCTGCCTAAGCCATGGCTCAAGCGAGTGGCAGGCTACCCAGGGAGAGAACCAGCCAGCCAGTGTCTCCCGAGATCCCCACCATGTTGGAACTTAGGGTGCTAGACAACAAAGGAACCCACTCGCCTCCCTGGTAAGCAGCCATCAGCCTGCTGACACATAGGCTGAGAATCAAACATCCTATCCTTCCCCCACTCCCCGTTAGCAAATGGGAGCCAGAAGTCTGAGCATCTCTTGGGAGGATGACCATATGCAATGTAGCAAATATGGGGGATTTCCTTCTACCATCTCTTTGAAGGCAAATATTATCATTGTTTTGCCTTGTTCTGATTGTTTTGCTGTATTCAGTGTTCTGTTTTGATAGGTTTTATCATATTTTGTATTTGGTTTGATTTTGCTATACCTGATCAAAAGGACAACTATTATGAAGATAACAAGATATACTATGGTGTCCCCGCAACCTACTGTGAAGTTCTGTACCAGTTTCACTACATTGTCTCAATAGCTTTGTTCTGTCTTGTTCTGTTGTATTTTACTACCTTCACAATAAAAAATAAAATGGCCGCCTAAGCTCCAGCCATTTTACCACCATTCCAACCAGCAGGATAGTAGAAGGATTATCTTTTCTCATTATGGCTCTTCTTGGACATCCCCACCATATTTCTAGTTAGACCTCATTGGCCAAAAGCTAATCATGTGGTCACAGGTAGTTACAGCAGGACAGCCAAGAGGGATGCAGTCTTTAGCTGACAGACAGGGTGTCAGACCAAGAACCAAAGTGGTTTCATCTGAAGAAGACAAGGAAAGGGGTAGATTAGGTAGTAACTCGAATTCGCAGCTATTTTTCCGGCTAAGGTGCAGCAACTTTTAATGTGTTTCTATAAGCACATTTTGGATTTTTAAAAAAAAATTTTCCTACAGCTTTGAAATATAGGTCCTGTGTTTTGCAAATCAAATTAATAGTAATCAAACAGTTAAGGCTTTATGGAATAGCTCTTAAAAAGATAAAGGACAGAAGGTAAGAATGTAAAACCAGCACAAAAACTTATAAAAATGATACTACCAGTAAAAACACTAAGCATTGAGGTAATGTACCCTTTCCTGAACAACTTACTCAGTAATGTCATCATACATTTTAAAGTTGTATTTCTCATAGTAAAAGTATTTTTGTTACTAATTCTGTCCTCGTTTTTACATTACTTTTAAGTTCCCTTAAATAATGAAAAAGATTAAAATAAAACAACAAATTCTGTTCTTAATTATTTTTACTATTCTGGGAACTATATTCCTAAAAAATGATGTTTCAGAACTACACATTTCCTAGCATTCTTGATGTATTTTTAGAAAGCCTACTTTCTTTCACACGTTGTTCTCAGTATACGTGTACATAGAACCAAATTAACTTATGATTGATCCAGGTTCCAACTCATTCTTTTTTCTTCTGAATGTCTTTCTTCATCATTCAGTCTTTCATTGTTCTCTTTGCCAGCCGATGGAGATACAATGATTGCCTCTTGCATCATGTGGTAACATGGACATTACTTCTGAGTCCTGCAGGGCCATCATTGCTCTCCAAACTCTCCCTGTCCCCAAAAAATGTCCACGGGAAAGAACATAAATGCTGTGTGCTAGCACCTAATTTGCATGTATTATATGGTTTTTGCTTATTTGTTTGGGACAACCCGAGCCAAAGGTCTTCTTTGTCTTTGAGTAATCAAGAGCTGCTAGAAATAATTGCAAACATACTGGGGTTTATCCAAAACACTCTTCTCCAAAATCATTTTCTGAGTGTTCTGCCCTATTTTTGTGGAGAAAGTAATAATTCATCTTGTGTAAGAGCCCAGTCCAGCTCAACTGAGATTTATGGGATGCCTGTGTGGCAGGCCCTATACTAGATGTCAGTGGATCAGAAATTTAAGAAAAAGGTGTGTTCTTCAGAGTAGCTGTTATGTGAAATAAACCAACATTTGATTGGAATATAAGATGCTAAGCTTACTATCAGGGTACGCGAGGGCTAACAGAGGGAGAGCCTTTGACCCCAAGCTATTGTCTGGAAAGTTTGCTTAGTGCTGCTCTTACCTGAAGGTGTCCAGGAAGACCAAGCAAAGAATAGCCTGCTGCTGCTAAGGCAGAGAATGGTGGGAGCTAGGGCTGGACAGCTGAGCAAAGACCAGGTGTCAGATATTGACTGGACGTCATTAGTGTCATTACTTTAAGCCTTGGTGCATAGCTTCTTTATGGAATACACTGTATTCTAGAGAGTATCAGAAACTATAGAATAAAAATTTGATCAGAGAAAGTGATAAATGATAAGCAATGTTAGTGATAAGTAATAAGTTGATATTTGGATGTGAATACTTAACAATTTACAAGGTATGATCAAAATACAGTGAATGTTTATTTTCTTTTTATACTTACTACAGTAAAAGAAACAATGCTGTTAATGTCCTTCAAAATACTGCCGCTCACTTCAGACACACTTGTCCCGTCATTCCTGAAGCAGTTCTGGAGTCCTGTTTCTGAAGGTCTTCAGTTGTGCTGTTGTGACTGCCTCACTGTGCTGGATCAATTCATGGTTATTTTGACTTGGGGGAAAGAGCCAGAAGTTACACAGGGTCAGATTCAATGAATACAGTGGATGAGGATTCACCTTAATGTTTTCACAAGGCTGCCTTTCTGTTGGGTGGCACTTGGCAGCAGCATTGACTGTTTTCTGTCACACCTCATAAAGACACTCAAGAAAAAGAACTTCCAGAACTGCATCAGAAAGTAGCAAAAAGATGGGGTAAGTGTGTTCATAGTGAGGGGGAGTCATGGCAGTATATCTTTTACTGTAATCTTTTACTGTTCTTTTTAATTTAAATATTTGTCATACATTTTGATCACCCTTGTTATTAAAATATGATCACCCCTTGTTATTAAAATTTGCAAGAATTCTTTTCAATTAAAATAAGAGACATCACTGTTATTTCCCAGCAGTAGACACTAGAACATAGAACTGGAATTGGCATTCTTTTATCTTTAGGATTTCTCAGAAGAAAGTTTCCACCAGACTATGCAAGATCTACAGCCACTTAAAGATTTCAGTGAGGTGCATCTCTGTCAGCCACAGTTCATATGAACTTCATATTTGTCTCTGGTTAAAGTGGAAGGTGGCAAATTCTGTACTTACTGCCAACCATATGATGTTTATGTACCATCAAATTTAACTCTATTACCAAGTACCATAATGAATTCAGACATAGAGGATTGGCCTTTGTGAAAGGGTCAAACTTTGGTGTTTCACAAGCCCAGAGCACAAAACCACTTTCAGAAACATTCACACATTAAAATTCAAATAACACAGCTTTTCAGTGTTTGAGCGCAGAGCTGATTTTGCTGAGCTGATGTGAATTCCCTGTGTCTCTGGCATCATTGCCTAGAGAATGCACATTAGTCTTCTATTTATATAAAGTATATATTTTGCCATGATGCTAAAGTTGCGGGGTTTAGTTTTCAAGGTACGGAGGTTATTTTTGTGTCTTGCTTTGAATAAACCAGATATTTTCAGTCCATTGAGATGGAGGGACTGAGAAAGGGAACTTGAAAAGGCTCTGTGGGTGACCAAGGCTGGGTGGGGTGGAGCTAAACTGGAATACAGTGCAGGAATCTGCCTATTCCAGAGAAATATCTGTAGAGCACAGACAGGCAGTGGAGGCGTCACAGCCTGGACGAGAGGGAAGAGGCATGATTTGGTTGGAAAGATCAGAAAGCTTCCATGAACAGAAATAATACTTAAAACTTGGAAGTTAAGCACTGTAGGTTTTGAAGCACTGTTGTTTGTTTTTTAATGATTTCATGAAGATGTTTCCTAATGAGACCAGAAGGATTAATAGAGACACCGCGAGTAGTGAAGTGATCTCTTAGAAGAGCAGATGGTTTGAAAGAGAAAGAAGAATGGGAGTTAAGGTTTGGGGATCAGCATATCACAGTGCAAGACTTCTCTGAGGAACTGCTGTACCAGGTTGTGTCTGAAGGGAAAGAGCAGTTAGCTTTTTGGAACTGACTTAGTCATTGTGAAACAAAATCCTAAGAATCACATAATGGGCTTGCTTTTGGAGTTTTCTCTAACTTGTTAAACTCTCTTGGAAAAAAAAAACCCTAAATCTTCAAAGATAAAATAACCCTTCTATGTAGACAAAAATAAGAGGTCCTATTCACAGCACCAACAAAGAGAAACTGGCCAGATGTGTGTGTGGTTAATGGGAGAAAACTGGAAAATGTAACAAAAATAAGAGAAATACAAAACATTAGTTGAACATACCATTCTCTGAATAGGGGAATCAGTACTAAATTGTCAATTCTTTCTGGTTAATAAGCCATTTGGGAAGAAATTTTAAGAAGAAAAATATATCTCCTCATGAGAATATTAATAGCCTGGAGAAACAGTTACTAATGCTGAAAAAAAGTTTGGCTGAAACTAGTGGCTTTATAGAAAATCTTCATAAAATAATAAATATTTTATAATATTTTATAAAATAATTTGAAAATAATATACTATTTTATAATGAATATTTTGAAAAATAAATATTTTTGCCCCATATTGGCAAAAATCTGTTTTGCTTATTTAAAAATGCATACCAAAGTATTTCTAAGTAATTTTATCTGTTTGTTTGTTTTTGGTACTGGGGATTGAACTCACGACCTTGCACTTGCAAGGCAGGTGCTTATGCCACTGAGCTAAATCCCTGGCCCCTTCTAAGTAATTTTAGAGTCATTGAATAAATGTCAAAAATAGAAGAAAAGGAGAGAAAAAACAGCAGCCCCATGACCCAAAGATAATTGCTGTTAACCTTAGTCCCACCATCAACTGTGCTTAACCTGTACACTTCTCTTTGACTGAGTAATGTGCCATGTGTGTATCAGAACACTGTTCTAATTGCCAGAGGTACAGCAGCAAGTCATAATCTGGCTTTGTAAACAACTGCTGTGTGTTCTCAAGAATAGATTAGGGGACATCAAGAAAAGGGGGAAGCCCACTAGGCCACCCAGATGGGATGGAAGTGACTCAGGTGAGGGCCAGGGGCTCCTGGGGTGAGTAGAGTCTGGATCCGGATGGGACAGGGAGCTGAGCGTCACCACCATGCAGCTCCGCATTCTTCTCATTTTCCCCACCTGACAGCTCACCACCATCAAGTTAAATCTCCATCCTCTCTCCCCTGCCCCCGGCTCATAGTAACTGGCTTTCTTTCTGCTTTGGATTTGACTCTTCTAGAGACTGCCTGCTTGTGGAATCATGCATTATTTGTCCTTTTGCAATTGGCTTATTTCACTTAGCACAATGTCCCCAGTGTTTATCTATGTGTTAGCACCATCAGATTTCTTCCTTTTGAATGCTGAGTGCTGCCTTAGTGCTTACCACCTTGTGGCTTTCCATTCATCTGTTGGTATTGTTCTACCTTTGGGCTGTTGTGAATAGCATTTCTGTGATCATTGGGGTGTGGATTTTTTTTCAGTGAATAAGATTTGCCATTGGATTGAATCCAGTTTGAGAGAAAAGTGGAAGTAAGAATGACTCCTCCTTTTTGACCAGAGCAGCTAGAGGATAAAGTTCACCTTTGCCATGAAGAGAAAGGTGGAGGTTTTTTATATTCTGTTGCTTTTTATTTCACATGGCAAAATATTCATGTTAAATAGTCAAGAAAGTATCTTCATTGATACTGGCATAAGACCTTTCTTCTCTTCTCACCAATTCTGTATCCTCTCCACTCCCACCATTCAAAACAAAAGCCATATTCTAACTATTATACTTTCTTCGTACTCATTAAAATATTTTTGTTAATTCATACCTCACACAGTTTAATTTTCTTAACTTTTAATGTAAATTGCTCAGCTTTTTTTTTTTAAACAAAAAAAAAAAACTTGTATTTTTAAAGAATGGTTAGGGAGCTAGATCAGTCTCTCCGAAACACATAAACAATTGTAAACGCCCTCCCCCGCCCCCCCCAAGGAAGCTTCATATGCAAACACAAAACCAAGCAAACAATAACCACCACTTTTCCCAAACAGAGTCCCAGGGCTCTGATGTTCTTGACCTAATCTCTCCAGACTCTGGATCATGAGAACTTATTTATCCAGCAGTTATTTCTTGAACATCTATTTAATAGTAAAGCACATGGGTTAGGAGAATTAACCAAGATATGTATCTTCCTGTTACAGAAATTATACTCTTTAACAGGAAGAAATAGAAAAATTAGAAAGCAGGAAGGCCAAAGTAGTGTCAGGTAACCGAGTTCGAGAGAGGAGGTAACATTGATGTGTAAATGAAAGGGCAGGTGGGAGTCACAGATGCCAGACCTGGAGGCTGAGAGTCAGCATGGCTACCATCCAGTAACCAAAGCACACCGTGTGTGTAGCTAGAGCTCGGGGCTGGCCTAGGAGATGGTATTGGGCAAACAGAAGGCAGGAAAGCTCTTGAAGTCATATTCAAGACTGTCCTCAGTCTTGGGGGTGATGGGAAGCTATTGAATGGGTATAATCCAGGAACTACTAACATCTACTTTGTGCTTTGGGAATGACTCTTTGCTTGCAGTGTGGTGGGCTAGATGCAGAACGGTGCTGGTGCCATTAAGCTCAGCTAGGAGGTAATCACAGGAGCACAGGTAAACTGAGGGAAGGGGCTAATGACTGGCCAGAGGTGGGTAGATCTGAAGACACCAAGACAATAGTGGTACCTGAGGTGTGGTATGAAGCACCACAAGAAAAGTACCACAGTCTTCTGCCGTGGTGGCTGATGCCAAAGCTGTCCCCACATCTGACGTGCGGGTGACAGAAGGCGATGTGGGCCTTCTGTAGGTGATAACAAACTGCCAACTCTTTGAAGGAAGGTGGAAGGCTCCTGAGGGAACTCCAGAGTATGTAGTCTTTTTTTTTAACACTCATTTAAACAACAATTTTGTAATAATTACATTCTATGAGCAGTATCTCAAACTGCTTGGATAATACTTTCTTATATGGACATACATATATTTAATCAGCCACATAGTGTCTATTAGCTTCATTAATGTTTTGTCATTTAAAAAAAAAAGTATTTGCATTCCACCAAAATTTTTCCATGGGACAGTGGTCAGCAGTTACATGTCCTACATGGAAAAAGTGTCCTGTGGTCAGTCACTGCATCTGGGAAACGCTGGTTTGCAAACAGTGTGGAGTTCTTTCCTCAAACTTCTCAAAGCTTTAACTATACTGTGCTGCATGTGACTCTCCAGGAGGCAACTCCTGTGGGTTCTGCTATTGTTTCGTTTTGTGTGTGTTCTGCAGTGCTAGGAATTAAGCCCATGGGCACAGTGCAACATTCTCACCCGATTGATTGATTGATTGATTGATTGATTGATTGATTGAATGATTGAGACTAGGTTTTCCTAGGTGAGTCATGAGTTTGTGATCCTTCTGCCTCGGCCTCCCTCAGCACTAGTATTACAGACTTATACCCCTGTACCTGGCCAGCTGCTGTGGTTTGCTTGCACCTTCACTAATCCGAAGACCTGTAGAGATTGAGTGCTTTCAGGACCTCAGAGTTGTGACCTCAGAGCATTTTGCGAGCGACCAATTTATAAACCAAAACTCTGCCTAATTTTAACACATAGCTCAGAAATTGAATTACCAAGTTAACAGGAATGAAAGTTTGTGACATTGGTACACATTGCCAGATACCTTTCCCAAAAGCTAATACATTGCTGGTGAGAATATAAATTGAAAAAAATATAGCTGTCACCCCAATAGTGAATTTTTTTAATCTGATCTAATTTGGTAGTGTTTTTATGAACTATAAAGAGGCTCCGCACCATGCTGTAATACAGATAACTTGCTGCTATACTAGTGAATACTTCCCCAGGTCTTTTGCTTGGCTTTTGGAATTTCATCTATTGTTACAAAGAAAAATGGGCTATTTTTATGAGCTGATATCAACACAGGACTTAATGTATTTGAACTACTTATTCTCTGTTACCTGTTTATCATTTACTTTTAAAGTTATGCCTTTTTGGCCATGCAAAAGTTTTGCATTTTTGTAAGTCAGTTCTTTTTTGTACTGCTTTAAACTTAGAAATATAAAGCTTTGTTTAGATAATAATCACTTTTTGGTTTATTGTTGCTGCTAACATAAAGTCTTACTGCCTTTCAGATTTAGATTAACTTATTTTACTACACTCCTCCCCCCAGAAAAGGTTTTGTAGCACAATTTTCTGAATATTTTCTCATGCCAAGTTTATATGTAATACCTGTACAATTGTTAATTTCTTTGGAAATAATTTCCATTTCTTAATTAGTAAATTGAGATATGTGGCATTAACCTATATTTTAGTATTACATTTCAGAATATAAGATGATATAAGAATGTGATATTTTAAAGAAAAGTATGAAATTTGTAAACTAACACTTAATTTGACGTTGGGATTTAAAAATATCCTTTGCAAAGCTCATGGGACAGATCACTAGAGAGAAAAAAGAGTTGCATGTTTAAATAAATATGAAAATTAAAGTGAAGGAAATGTGTAACAATGTTAATAACAGAGGCCACATTATAAATATTGGATTTAATTCTTACAGTCTACAGCTGAGGAAACTGAGGCTTGAGGCTGAGAAATTATTTTCCCAGACTCCGACATGAGCAAAGAGTCTAGGACACCTGATGCACAGTTGGTGCCCAGGGATGTAGCTTTAGGTTTTCCAGAAACTGCCTTTTTTTTTTTTCATAAAGAATCTGTACATTATCCACGGAGCCCCAGTATCTCTTGAAGTCTGTAGAGTAAAAGTGTAGATATAGACAAGAACCACATCCCGAAAGGTTATAGATAGGTGGCAAATTTGAACTCTCTTGTAAGCACGAACAGCACGAACGGGAGTACAGTGATTGTGCTCTCTGGCTAGAAATGGAGGTGCCAATGCTAATGGATCACCCCATGGGGGTCAGAAGATAAAGCCCCTCTTATCTGTACACACCCTTGGCTTTAGTCAAATGCACAATAAGCTCAGATTTTCTCCACCATTCTTTCTGTCCAAGTTCACATGGAAATTCCGGAACAATTCTGCTGCAGTTGCATTTTCAGTCAGTGCTGGTTTATGTTCGAAACCCTCGTGGTCCCATCAGGAGCCAGAGTCCTCTGGACAAACAAGCAATTGCTTGTTCCCTGTGCAGGGCCCTTGTCCTCCGGTTTACCAGTTCTGCAGCAAGTCTGTTGATCCCTTCTCAAGTCCCCCAGGAGCCACTTTTGTGGCAGATTCCATTTGGTTTCACAGGGCCTTGAGGAGGGGTGCTGGGGGCCACTTGGCACAGCCCACCAGTCTCCCACGTTCAGGGCAATTTGCAAACTGCTCTCAGAGGGAGCCCGAATCCAGCCCCAAACAGGCTGCTCCTGTTACCGCCATTGTCTGATGCTAGTTCGCCTTTTCCAGCTGACCTGCCTGCGAGTGGGGAGATGTGAAAAGTTAAAGACAAAACTGGTTTCTACAGAGCGAGGGGAGCTTTCTTGTACAGAAAGGAAGGAAATACCTCTGTGGGATTTTTTTTTTTCTCCCTCTTCATCAAAAAATACAAAGGGACTCTGTGTCTTAAATGCGAATGTCGGCTTTAAATCTTTTAGGTTTGGATTAACTCTGCAAAAGAAAAAAATCTGACAGGCTTTCAGATATGACGCAAAAAAACTTTTCTCCCCTCAATTCATGTTGTTCATTTGTAAAGCCCAAGGCCGATGGACTGAATAGTGGGGGCCAGTTGTCCTCCACTCATAGTTAGCATCACAATGGTCAGAATTAGCAGCCTCAGTCTCTCCACCACTTTTGCCTTTTCCCCCAGTGAACATTTAATTCAAGGTGGTGAGGGCAAGAATAAATCTTTCTTCGCTTGCCCCCCACATTAAAATATATTAAAAGTAAGCCAAGGAAACATGATATTTTCAGTTACATGCTTTAGAATCATACCTTACCTTTTACCACCAGAAGGAAAAAAGAAATGTAGTGTTTTACAGTTGTTACAGTTCCTAGAAAGCTTCCTTCAATCTAAACAAAAGCCCCTGGATTGATAGACATTTCCTAGTACATAGTTATTGTTGGTTTTCACCATTGAAGATGTCAGCAAATGTGTCCAAGATCATGTTTTGCATATTAAATAAAGTGACTTTTATGTGAATATTTTTTACCTTGTTGATATCTAGAATATGGGTGATATTCTGTGCAACCCATGTGTCAAATATTATTTTCTTCGATTTTTTTCTAATGATATACTTTTACTTTGTGTTTAGAGCTATTCAATCTTTACATAGCAAAAAACCTCAATGTCCAGTGATTTATATCAATAGCCCATGTAAACATAGAAAAAGTTAAGCAGTTTCTGGTCCTCAGTTGAGAGTCAAAGAGATTGGATAATCTGAAACATAATTTAAAATTAGTTATCTTTAAATTTGAAAAAGATTGACTGGTTAGGACTATTTATGTGCAGTTGCAAAACTACCTAGAAAAATTAAACTCTAGGTCATTTTTAATTCCAACCATATCTGGTAAAAAAAAAAAAAAAAAGAAAAATTTCCCATATAAAAAAGGATATAAATGTTCATGTTATCTGGCTAATATATCACAGAACTATAACAATATGTTTTATGGATTTGACTAGGTCCTACAAATTTACTCTAGATAAATAGACTCAAAGAAGTGAGACCAAAGCATTTCCTTTGCTTTTGTCATACAAAACCATTTTTTAAAATTCTGTGTAATCTAATTATAAATGTTATGTTATAATTGCAAACAACTAATAGAATTTTTTACATTTTTAATCGTAGAAATATTATGACTTAAAGGACTGATATGGCAATTTGAGATATTCCACTCTTATTAAGAATGGAATTATTAAAATTATTTTAATATAGTTTTATTTAGGTTTTACATAGTAATATTTGATGTAAGTGTAGCAATAACAGGTTTCCACGGAAATAAGCTATATAAACCATTGAGCAAATATTAAGATTATTCCTATTTAGTAGTCAAAATTAATCAAATTGTTATTTTTAGAGATACCTTAACTATGTCATAATCATGATTCATTTGGGTGATCTTTTAAATATCCTGAAATATTGTACAAAAGTAATTTTTATTTACCAGAATTAATAAATTTAGTTCCTGAGATTTATTTTATTATAGTGTAATATTATCACTTAAACCATAGTATATTTTGTTTGTTCTAAAAATTGATATTCTAAGTAATAAAAGATCAAGATTTGTTACTCCACATACTGACCACTATACTAAAAATTTCATGTAAAAATAAGACTTGTCACATGATCAAAAAAGAAAAAACTTTGCTCTCTTAGCTACTTGAGGGAAAAAAACCAAATGTAATAAATGCATATTTTAATACATTTAGCTTTCAATTACAAATGTTTTCTAAGTTGGCATTCAGAGCTACAGAATGTTCTTAAAATTATTTTACCTAAATCATGTACAAATAAAATGTGAGTGATATCTTAGTTTTTGAAGTACTTTTATTGCTGATGATTTTCACAGGCAGCCATGTTGTTCAGTTCCGGAGTCTTTTGGACGGGTTTGTTGTTTATCCCCGTGGCCTCTTTGCTGCTGGACGTGGTGTACAAAGTGTAAGTGTACATTGTTCAGTTTTACACACAGAAACACTGATGCATATGAATCCTCAGGTTTCTCCAGTTGTGGCAGCAACTCAGACTTGTAGAGTTTGCAGAATAGGGATTGGTAATATTAATTAATTTTAAATACATAAAGAAGAAATGCATGATTGAGGAACCAGGAATCTAAATTAGTTTAAAAGAAAAAGGGAGAAGTAAAGCAGGTTTTTCAGTTCACCTCAGAGAGAAGTACATTCATTGCATCGGAGAAAATTATGTGAAGGAGAATAATTTGTAGAAATCAACCTCAAACCTCATACAAGGTAAAAGATAAAATTTTGCTGTCTCTGAACACATATAGTTAATAGTTTTGAAAAGACAGTTTTTGTTTACTGAATTCTAAACATATGTAGGAAATAGAATGAAGAAACAAAACCTTTATTAATTTTTCTCAAGGGTTATGTTTTAAATGTTATCCTTTCCTGCAAAAAAAGGCATCATTAAAGTGAATTACATGATGTTCAGTTAATAACGATAAATTAAATCATTTAAGACTTGTACCTGTAATTGTATTAATACCCAGAATTACAATAGTTTTTTTAGATAATGTGAAAGCACTGCTTCTACTGTGGTTACTCTTATACTCATCCACATCAACAGCATGCTAATAAAGCAGGCATCTAGTTTTGTAAAGTCCTCACACAAGTATTTCTATCCTTCTTTTCCACAGTATCAAGAGGACAGCTTTTAAAACATTAGTAGATGAAGTTCAGGAGCTTGAAGCAAAATCTCAAGACCCAGGAGCAGTTGTGCTTGGGAAAAGGTAAACTACATATTGTATATTGTGTATGATCTTTGCCAAGTAAACTTTAATTTACATTTTTTTTTTGTTTACTAATGGTTGGATATGAGCAGTGAAACTTTTATTTGTCATCTAACATGAAGCTCTTGGAGGTGACAGATTTTAGAATCAGGTGTGGATTCAAATTAAACCTATCAGTTACTAAGCTGTGTGTGGCCATGGTCAAGTCGCTGGTTGTTACTGAGACTCAGTTTTTCTCATCAATAAAAAAAGAAATGCTATACAAATTGAAGAATACCATAAAGAATATAACATATTCTTTATGTTAATGCCTAGTGCTTAATGCCATTAAATAAATGGCATTACAAATAATTATTATTAAAATGAAGGAGAAGGAAAAGGTTTTCAGCTGGAAACAGTAGCAATAATAATGATGATGATGATGTAGTATATAATCAAAAATCATAGTGTGACATAGGAAAAAGTGCCCAGTAACTTCTTTTGTGGTCACTGTTGTTAGGAACCAACTAACATGTCATCTGTGATGTAAGTTCAGTCTTTCAAGTTTTCTTCAACCCTCCCCACCAAAAAAGCAATTAGCAAATTAATTAGATGTAGCATTATTAAAAAGAAAATAAGTGGAAAAAAACAATTATGAAGATAGTCTTAGGAATTTAGGATTTGGGGTTTTAGGGTTTTGGGGGTGGGGAGAGTTTGTTTGTTTTTCTCTTTCATCATATAAAATTTAGATAAGGTTTGTCAAAACCAGGGAATGTTTTATCCTGGAAATCACCTTAACTGTGACACAGTAGAATAGGTGTCAGACTGGGATATAAGCTGAGCCCATGGCCTCTGGTTCTCACTGCCTTGCATTGGACCAAAGGAGCACATCATATACCACTGTGTGCCTCTCTCTTGCGCACATGGCACTGGCATTTGCTGAGTGCTCACTTCCTGCCAGGTGCTTCACTTGCAGTCAACAGTCTTACTGAATCTTGTTACAACCCTATGTGGAGGGGTCATCCATATTTTTTCAGATGAGAAAACAGGCACATAGACTAAGTTCCCAAGGTTGTCAGTGACAGAAAGGGCTTGAGCCCATGCCACTGACTAATCTCTCTCTTTTCACTAATTTTGCAAGAACATAGTATAGTAGCAAAAATAGCCTACCATTAACCTGAGAGAGCACTTTACCTCTGAAGGGTGTTTTTGTGGTGTGGGAGATGGAACCAGGCATGCTAGGCAAGTGCTCTACCACCGAGCTAAACCCCAGCCCTTTTTATGTTTTAATTTGAGTCATGATCTAAGTTGACCTTGAACTTGTGAAGTTCCTACCTCATCCTTCCAAATAGCTGGGATTACAGCTATTTGTACCACTGCTCCCAGCACCATACTTAAGTCAGTGCCCTTGTGTTTAAATGAGAACAGGGGTACTTATTTCAGGATTTGTAGATATTCTTCTCCCTCTGCCTTCTCATTTGTCTAAAACTGGTGCATCACAGGGCTCATTGTATAGAAGCAGCTATTCTGTGGTGTGGCATCAGGGGTCCCCTTGTGATTTCTTTCTTTCTGTCTGTCTGTCTGTCTGTCTGTCTCTCTCTCTCTCTCTCTCTCTCTCTCTCTCTCTTTCTCTCTCTCTGCTTCTCTCTCATAGTGAACATGGTATGGTAAGCATTCTGGAGAACAATACTTTGAATAAACTATTAGTAACAATTATTAGGGAAAAGTCACTGATAATATTATTACTGTTCCTCTGAGTAAATTTTGCTTTTTTATAAACATCATACCCCTCCCAGGATACGTAGTTCACCTGATGTGTAGTATACCAGTGACACTGATAGTTCATACTAGGCTGGAAGATGATGTGATGACATTCAGATCCTTTTAAAGACTCAGTGAGTCTGTGATATGTATTACCCCTTCCAATAAATAAAATAAAGCAGTGCCTACAAAGGAAAGAAAGAAATTCTGCCATAAATGACCATCAACTTCTCCATAAAAAATTCATCACATAAATTTTTCTCCTGCTCCAGCCCAGCTCACTTGCTGCAGGTAGCTTTCTGAAGAACTCAGGAATGAGTCAGCTGTTAGCTGAATAACACAAACAAACCCCCTGGTGCAGAGTGTTCCCCTCGTGTGCCCCTTGTGGCCACTGCTGCCCAGTGATCAGGAGGTTGATGACCAGCATAAGCACAGTGGCTTCCTGTAGAGGAGAAGTAAATAAAATGGATCTGAGAATGGAAATGGTAGCAACCAATTACATTGTAAGCCAAAGACTTATCAGATTGGTTTTACTGCTAGGACTATTTTGAGAGAATAAGGCTGATGTCATTTTTTAAAGAAGTTAGTACATTTTGTCCACAATGCCAAAGGGGAAAAAGTTCAGATGACTTAGATTCTAGCAATAGTTGATGTCCTTTAGTTTCAAAGCACCATGATATTTTATAAGATGTGATTGAAATATATGGTGTTTAATTTTTTTAAATTTATTACAGTAAAAGACACATGGCCACTGATTCCCTCAGAACACTCCCTCACACTTCAAACACACTGGATCATTCTTAGCACTCTCTGAAGCAGTTCTGGAAGTCCCATTTCGTGAGTGTCATTACAAGTTGTGGTAGAAATACAGTGAATGCTGCTGCCAAGTGCCATTCAGCAGTAGGGCAGGCTCGTAAAAGCATGCTGGTGTGTCCTCACCCACCTCAGTCCGTGGGTCTGGCCCGGTGCAACTTCTCACTCTTCCCCAAAGTCGCAGTGATCATGAAAAGTAAATATTCTGAATCTGTTAGGATTATCAAGGCAACCACAGCAGTGCAACTAAAGACAGGAGAAAGGGCTTCCAGAATTCCTTCACAAAGTGACAAGGACAGAATAAGTGTGTTTAAAGTGAGGGAGAGAATATAGAGGCAGGTGAATGGCAATGTGTCACTTACTGTAATAGTTTTCAGTCATACCACATGGTGCCTCTCAGACTCGGCACATGCCTTTCCTTGTCATGGAGCAAGTACCCCTCTTACTTGTGGGACACTCCAGGCCCTAGCTTTGAAAATTCAGTTCAGATGCAATTTTCAACTCTGCTTATATAAAATTGACTGATTCCTAGTGTACTATCTCTGTGCTTTGTGTACACTTACATTGTTCGATTTATTGCAGTGGATTATAGTGTGTTTGTTTCCCTAGACTGAGCCCCTTGAAAGAAAAACCTGTCTTAGTCATAGCTAGAACCCAACACACCTAGCTCAGCTCCAGGAACATACTGATAAATATTGTGGAGTAAATAAATAAATGGTCAAGGCAATGAATGAATAGGAAATAATGATTGAGTGATAGGTACTTTTTATTGGAAGAAGGTATCTTTTATTTTCCCTCCATCTTCTCACACTGGTAAACTGAACAAAAACTGAACTTTTAATATATTGATTAAAGTTAATGTGTTATTTGTACGTTTTATAATGTGATTTGCTAGTAATATCAGTACAAATAAACATGAATGACACAGAATTGCATACATTTTGAAATGATGGATCATTCCCTAAAGGTAGTATGGGGCACATATAATGGTGTTTATATGCTAGAGGAGGGGCCATCCCTGTAAGGACTACTACAGAAAGCTTGAAGGAGCTTAGAAAAACCACAAGCCTAATCCTTTTCTGAGGAACAAGGTAGAATAAGGGACTAGAAGTGGAAACCCGCGTGCAGCCTTACACATCGCTCATGAACTAAGGTTGGATACAAACCAAGTTTATCTGGACAAAGTTCCATTTGTGGTGATCTCTGTTTTAGTTTTTATAATAAATAAATTCCTTAGGATCTGGAGCACAAGGGTGGGAAGGACCAGCATTTGTTAGTGCTTCCTAAATGTCAGTCACTGTGATGACAAGTCCCTAAACCCTCACAGTCCACCTGAGGTTGCCTGTTGTCCTCATTTCATAGATGAGATGACCAAGAAAGGGTTACCTACAGTGCCTGGTAATAGGTAGCAGACCTAGAGTTAAACCAGAAAAAGGCTGCACAACCGGTGCTCTCTCCTGAGAAATGTGGTACTTTCCTAAGGAGACTTTCTTTCTGTTTTAAGGGGAAAAAAATTTACATCATATTTTCTATTTCAATCGCCATAGTATTTGAAAGACAAAATTCTCCTACCTGCCTTCTTAACACTTTAGCAATACAGTATTAAAGTATGATGGATTTAGAAAACCTGGGAAATGCCTTTTAGGAAGAAGCAGCTGGCTTAATGATACATTGCCACCCTCCAGTCTCCTGTAGTGATTTCAGTTTTAAACACCAGAGGCCTTGCCCCCCTCCCATGCTCTGCTAGCAAAATCAGACCACCTGCTGCTAAAGCTGCCGACTTCCTCTAAGCAGTTACATATTTTAGTGTCCCTCTGGGTCCCAGGGTCTGTAATGTTAGATCATTTAAAAAGTAGAATAAGAAAAGTGACTTAGCAAAGTGACCCTTTCTCGTTGCTTATATCTGTTTATGTCCCTGGCTTGGGGGGCAAAAAAAGTTTACAACAATTGCAGAACTACTGAAGTTTTAGAGTAGTTTTCTTGTTTTAATGGAGCTAATTCCTGGTGACAATAAAATATGCCCAGTAAGTACTAGTTAACATTCCTAAACTTTTTAAAATATGTGTGGAAGATTACTGCAAATGTCAACATTTCTAAATATTTTCCTTCGGTTTTTGCCTGTGTGTGTGTCTAATTCATTTCCATGATGAGTTCATTTGAAGGGGATCCTTTTTTGTATATGATAAATATTGTTCCATTTAAAGGTCTCTAAAAATTGGCTAAATACAGAGCTCACATAATTTCCAGCAACTTAAGCTTTTATAAAATGAGAGAAAAGATGGAAATTTTTCAACTGAGCTGGTTCCAGTTATTAAAACAAAACTGTATAAACATCTGCTGCAGTGCATGTGGGTTACTTGTTTGCTTCTATTGCTTATTAAATTCTTTGATGTCAAAGCAAGGTTTAATAAATCAATTAATGAAGAAACAGCATGATTGGGAAGATTGATAATATTTGTTAAGTGCATTTCAGAATTACTCAAATTCACATATTCAACCTATATTTCAGTTCATACTATGTAAGGACAGACCTAAGTTCAGTAAGGGAAAAATGTGTGATTTCTTGTAGAAATTACATAGTTAAGTATGTGGGTTTGTGTCTGTGGAGATGTTCTACAGAACATTACAGAAAAGTATTTTTCTTGACACTTTAGCTAGTAAAATTTTATTCTAAAATCATTTTAAAATGAAATTGATGTATTTTAAACTATTAGAATGGTAATAAATTTTTTCTACCTAAAAAATCTATAAAATGTATTATTTGTATAGTTTTATGAATCCCTTTAACATAACTAAAAATATTATTTTGCATGAACATATGTGCAAAGTGTGAGAATGATAATAAAGCATCTTTTTTTCTAAAAGTGCTATGCTAAGAATATACAGGTTTTAGAAATTAAAATACTGGGTGATTTTGTGAATTTCACTGTTAATTGTGTTGTACAGATTCTGTGCTTCTATTTCATTTAAATATAACAAGGATTGGAGGAGAACTAAGGAAATCTTACTTTTTACCCGTTTCTTAACTGCCCCTTGGCTATGGGGAAAGCAGCCTCAAAAGTGTCCATGTACGATTTGAAGTCTCATTTGCTATCTGAGCAAACGGAGTAAAAAGAATCGTGATGCCGCAGGGCCCGAGGAGGTCTTTTGTTTAAGTCAGGCTCTCTGTGCTGCTCCTGCAGCCCGACCAGGGCTCCACTGAGCTGCTAATTCACCTCGCACCTTTGCACCTGCTCCACAGCCTCACGGAGAGGGCACAACTGCTCAAGAACGTCTTTAAGAAGAACCATGTGAACCTGTACCGCTCTGAGTCTTTGCAGCAGAACCTGCTCCGTGAGTATTTGAGTACTTGTTTTAAACCAACTGTCTGCCATTACCACATCCTGGCACTTATCAGGGCAGTGTGTTGGCTTGAGGAATATTAAACTATTTTAAATTAACACATAAAACATGTTCATGTATCTGCAAGACGTTATGCTTAGAGAATCCTTTGGCCACTACCGCTCACTTTTAATAGATACAGCATTTTAAAATACAGCTGTCTCACTTAAACAAAAACAAGAATATTTCCACATTCTTTGTGCCTTTAAATCTTAAAAGGAACCGGTAAGATAAATCTTAACTCTTAAAAGCTGCCTCTGTGTTGTTATCTTTTCTACTTGAATAACTTTGCAAGAGCCTTTTCAGCTTTCATATAACACAAGGAAACATATATTTTCCCCTTCAGAAATATTTATGAATATTTAGAGTTGTAAGAAATTATTAGGTATCTTGCCCTCTTAACATTTGAAGGATCTAAAAGAGGATATAATATATAAAGCCCTGTGGTAAATTTATTTGTGCTAGTAATATATCTTTTGTTTCATGTTGTTTCCACATATAATTTATTTCCACTTATATATACTCATGTTTAATGCTTTTGCTCACTGTGCTTCAAGGGGCCTTTTCTAAAGATATGATCCCCTTGGGGGCCATTTCATACCCCACACCCCATCCAACTGAGTTGGGACATCCATGAGTTCATTTGTAGATGCTGAGAGCCAAGGAGAAGGTTACTCAGAGGAAGCAAACCACTTTTCCACTGTCACCACCAGCCCTTTGTGTGTATCTCCTTTGTGTTGATTTTTTAACTGATAGATAATTATATGTATATCGCTGTGTAGTATAATGAGCTGTTGATATGTGTCCATGGTGCAGTGATACAATCAAGCTTATTAACAAACATATTCATCCTCTCACCTACACATCATTGTGCTGTCACTCATCTACCTGACATATCTACAAACCGATGGACCCACTTGACTCCTTCACCACTGCAGTAGAGGGGAAGCAAAATTAATGGGCTGGAACAGAGAACTGAGGGGACTTGAAGAGTCCTGCCCAATCTAAGAGGAGCAAAGTTCATGGTATCTACCCTGGGGGCCCTCAGTCATCCCACTCTATTTTACAGCTCCTCTCTGTCTTTCCAGATGTTGAAAATTAATGTCTTATGCTTTCAAAGATGGAAGGGGTGCCTGAGACCCCAGCTTAGACAGTGGGTACTCAGAACTCGGAGTAACAGTGATTTTCACTGGTGTCATCATGATGATTTGTGTTTTCCTTATAGATGGGTACGCTTTCTCTCAAGATGAGAATGGAATTGTTTCCCAGTCTGAGGTGATTAGAGCGTATGATACCACAAAGCAGAGGCCAGAGGAGTGGTGATGGAAGAGACTGAGAGGCAGGCCCTCCTGTCTCTGAGGAGAGCTACCGCACTCTAAGGTCGTCGCCACAGTCTGCTGACCAATTCCAGTCTGGTCCATGGAGAGGAAAGGTGGATCTGAGCTCATCTTGCTGATGGACCTCCAGATTCATGTACATTAAAGACATAAGCACTGTGCAACCAACTGTAACACCATCTCTCTCAGATTTCTTAAAGTATTTGCTAAGGCTTTGTAAAGAGAAATTGAAAATGACCTTGTATCTTGCCATAGTGATTTCTTAAGCTGAGGAGAGGTCAGTATTCTTACACCGTCGATGGGGGACTGTAACTATCAGTTCATTAGCTATACCACAAGGCGACCAACCATGGAAAAACTCTAAAATGGAGTTCAATTAAAGGGACGGTTGATATCCAGACTTAGATATCAGGATATGCTGAAACCAGCATTCTTATGGAACTGACTCACCTTACTGAGCATTTCTAAACAAGGCATTAGTAAGTGTTTGTGTCAAAACCATCTTGATAAATGTTTGCCAAAGAAGTTCAGTAAGTGTATTGCTCATTTCAGTAGTCATTTGCCCAGAAATTTTAAGAGAACGTTTACTTCCAGTTCTGCTGTAAGATCTATCTGCATGCTTGACTTTTCAAATGTGAGAGTGATTTGCAAAAATGAATATTTCAAGGCATTTGCTACTAAAATCTGTGATGTTGCACCTTCAGCCTTACAAGTGCTTCTTTCTTTTATTTGTTCAAGTTAGAAGGCACATGTGTTAATGTGACTGTCATTACAATACTGATTTTTAAACTTGCATTTACATCTCATTCATCTCTGATAGTTTCATCAGCCTTTAAATTTTTCTAAAAATCTGGCTTCTGCTGTGTCTAAATGATGTCATTTTGTCTTAAAGTTTCCCCTCTTAAGAAAATTGTGCTTTCATATTTATGTGGGGTTTCCAAAGCTCCTATCTAGATGTTTGGAACAGTATGTCGGATAAGTGCATGGGCTTCTGTAATGTGCACAGGCTCGGCTTTGGTGATGTGTTTTGGTTCTCACTGTTGGTTCCCGCTACAGATACCTGCTGACTTAAGTGGCATACTCAGTGTTACGGCGGCTGTCCCTTTACTGAAGACTGAAAATTAGTTCACAGCTCACTTTCATTTGTCAAGCAGTTCCTCAGATTAATCATGTGCTACTTACTGGGACAAATAAATAGTACATTTCCCCCATTTTAAAAATACTGTTTTACTCAGAATTGTTACTTTATGGGCAAAGAATGCTTTTCATCATGAGTAGGGTTTATATGTATTAAAGCATATGTTCCGCTTAATAATTTTTAGCATTTCCACAACATCTGAAAATGCCTATTTTGCTACCAACACACAGTAAATGGTAAAGGGGCTGTTTAAAAACAAATTTTCTATACTATTTTTGAATAATGCTTTCATTTAAAAAGAAAAAAGGAATTCTAGCTTTGAGATATACTTCAAAGATTGAAGCAAACTTTTTTGCCTTTTACTCAAAAAGCCTGTTTGCCTTTAAATGGACTTAACCAGCAAAATAGGTAGAATTATAAAACAAAAAGTCAGCTAGAATTGAGAAAGGTGATTTTTCCAAATTGCCCCAGGTTTAATCATCTCACATTCTTTTCCCCTTTTCTCAATCTAGATTCTATATATATACATTTCTTTGTATATGCCCCTGGTTGCAAGTATAAATCCACATTTTCTGCAAATAGCATGTATAAATACATGTAAGTATTCTAATCAAAAGAGAATAGGGACTTTATATATTTCACTTCTCAGACTCTTCTCATTTGAGATTCAGATTAAGAAATCATGAATCGAAACATCAAGCAAGACCACAGACATAGAGTCTAAGGTCATCTCAGAATTCTGGAGTTGCAGGCTTTGTCAACTGGATGGATCTTCAGAGTATATTTTCCTGGGCCTCCAAGTGGTGATAGTTGAGGTCAAACCCAGAAATAAGAATGAAGTGCATCCTTCTCCAAGTTTTTAATATCAAAATGTTATGAATAAAATAGAATTGAATTGTCTGACTTAAACATGAAAATTAGTTTTGCTGTCATCTTGAACAACATGCTCAGAAATGTGAAAGCTTTATTCCTGTTTGTCCAATGATCCAATGTGTGAATTATGGACGGTAAGCCAGTTTCTTTGTTGGGTGCAGTTAGGGCATGGTGGGCAGGGAATGACCACTTTGCTAAAACTTCACAATACAGCATTGCAGTTGCAGTGACTTGACAGTTTTACTAAAATTAGAGAAAATGCTCTGAACTTTAATCTTCCAGATTCAGAAGAAATAAAAGACACATAGTTTACCAGATTAAAATAACCAATCAAAGTGACTTTTAACATATATTTTCTAAAATAAAGAACACATACTCTTCAGTTAAAAAGTTCCTTGGAGAGACTTTGGCAGATGCTAACACAGTTGCCGTATAATGTTTACAATTCAGGAAATACTACACCTTCATTCCTTTAGCACTGAAAAGCTGGGAGTTGCTTCTTTAATGCTGACTACTGCACAGTGGTACTGAACATGGACTTTTTAAACGTTTTATATATTCATATAAGAATAGATCAGTGTCTCACACCCAGAAAGAGGCTATATTACAGAGTTTATTAGCAGGAAAACAGTGTTTCTCAGGAAATGTCGTAAATGTAAAATGCTAAGTGTGCTCCTTCCCTCCCACTCCACTTCGTGCTCTCCTGTTGCACTGTGCCGGAAGTCTCGGAAGTGTTACGAACTCACTGGAAAAGCTTCTCTCAAATTAGGTGCATGTGTACTCTGCTGAATGAAGTTAGCTGCTTACATAAATTGTATAGTCATTCAGTGGAATCAAGGAGTCCTCTTAATTTTCCAGGGTGGGGAGGAAGGATAAATTATAGAAATCAATTGTTATTTAATCCTCATCATAAATTTTTACATTTTAATTTTTAAATTCAGCATTCTGAATATCAACTGAGTCACTTGCTAAATTCTTCTGCCTTGTGTGCACTGTGTATAAAATGTTCTTTCAGAAAAATGAATGCTAGTCAGGAAGTAATAGATTATATATTCATAATTGTTAAATTATTTGTGTCATAAGTATTAGAAGGCCACATAATCATTAGGGCTTGTTTTCATGCAATTGCCCTTTGATAGTTTCTGGTTTTGAAACTTATTTCATTGACTAAGTCTTTAAACTTACAAATAATCATCTGCAAAATTTACCGAGAAAATCCCCAGCCATTTACATCACAATGAGTGTCTGTGGAATTCTTATGGAACACCATGCAGTTCAGTGCCTAATAAATGCTTTTTAATGATGAACGTTTCTATGATGTCTCTTAAAGTACCAGTGTCTGATTTTTCTCACATTAAAATAACTGAAGTCACTTGTGAAACTTACTAAATATTTGGCTGCATCTTAATTATCCTTCAACAGCTATTAAGGTGGAATGTAAGTTAAATTTTGAAGGAAATGAAATAAATGTTTTCCGTTTTTCATCTTGATTTATTTTCTTTATGAGAGCAGCTGTGGTTTTGATAGGTTTATGGTTTGCATGAATTAATATTTAAAGTGATCCAGGCCAATGCATGACTATTGCTGTAAATCTTGATGTTTATTTCTGCCTTATAAAATTCTATCATGGCCTACCTGGAATTTAATATTCAGTGGACAAATTAATTGGTCCTTCACACATCTTTTTTTTAGTAAGTAGATTATTTTACAAATTCGAACAAATTTAATTGAATCTTTTGTTTAGCTTGCCTCTAAGAACTTTTCTTAATAAAGCTCACAAAACTTCTCAGCAAATAAATCTCCCTTAAGTAGATTTTTAAAAAACCCCTAGATTTCATGTTTACTTCGTTTGAATTAATACTTTTCCATAGGTATTCTACTCTTACAAAGATATGAGCAGAATGTTAAAAATACATATTTTTACGTTTCATGGTTCTAGAATAGAAGCCATAAAAACAGTAAATACTGTTTGTTGTTTAATTATTTCTAGCTTTGGTTTTCACATTTTCAGCTTTATTAGGGTTAAAAATAAAAAAGGCAGCCTTGGAAGGCAGCTATGGAAAACTGCAGTTTGCATTAAAGATAAAGTAGTGTTTTCAGCTCCATGAAAACCATTCCTGCTGAAACTGCTGTAGAAATTGTGAAGCTGCATGAGTGGAGAGTGTTGGTTCTGTGATTGTAGTAGTTTTCTCAGGTTTGTTTATCTGATGTTCAATGCACTGTGTTTTATAAATAGTTACTAAAGTTGAGTATATTCATTTCTATGCAGTGTTATGTGTCATTGGCCTTTTGTGGATGTGCATGTTTTAAACTGCAAATTTTACACATTTTGTCCATTAATTGTTGTTAAAAATGAAATAAACTTTACCATGACATAAAGGAATTTGTCAAGGTTTTGATTGCAAGTTTTAGAAAACACTGCTTTATAAAACCTTCAAATCCACAGTAACTATAGGCTGAGAAGGGATATCCTTTTGATAGGTTTGTAGCGGTGATACACAAAATATCCCTTCACTTTAATCCAGCTAAATGAAATGTGAAGTGGAGGATATTAACTACAATTTGATAAGAGGGCTAGTTCTGATTGTTAAGAAAGAATCTTTTAATTACTGTATTTTGAGTGTTTTGTCAGAAAAGCTTCATAAGATTGTCCCTATTACATATTTAAATCATCTTGCAAGTAAACAACTCATTCATGTTTCTGTCCTTCTCTGTTGGCTGAATTTACTAGGTGTTTTGAAACAGTTTACTTTTTTTTTAATTGATGAGAAAGTGGCTGTGTTTAGCCAATAACATTTTAAGAAAGTAGCCAGAAAATAATAAAATTGAACATATGCTCCAAAAGTACAGGGAAATATCAGAATTTAGAATAACTTTATCAAAAAGAGCATCCTTTGGTAAAAATCAAGCCAATGACCCTTCAGTAAGAATAGGATTAGTTCAAGAATACTGGCAGAACATTTGGAGGAGCCTCTGACTTTATTAGACTGAAGCCACATGTGTTTCACTGTCTGAAAAGTCCCCTGCCCTCTCCCACAGTCTTCCAGCGACAATTGGATCTGGATCTTCATGTAAAACCATAGCAAAACAATTTATGGAGAAATTACCTGTGAACTGTGTCACATAATTTTCACCTTCAATGCCATTCCCTTTAAAACAAGCACTGTTTGTACTGGCCTAAGATGTCTACTGCCACCATAGGGAAACAGCACATTTGAAATACACTCCCATAAATTCAGGACATCATTTCCATTTAAAATCGGTTTTGTATGCTTATGACCTCTCCAGTAATATACAACCAACTTCACTTTAATAAATAAAGGTCTTATAACCTGGATAATTTCTCAAGTAGGCTAATAAAAATTGTTTGAAAATATGGAATACTTTCTTTAACTTTATTACTTTCAGGTACATAAAAACTATCCTAGCAACTGAAAAGACTTCCCTGCCAGAATAATTCCATTAATAATGAATGTTTAATTGCAGTATTAAAATAGCTGTGTGCATATAAAAATATGTTAATAATTTGTTCCCGTGGTAGCTTAACATGCCTGTAAATTCTTTTTTTTTCCTGAACATATGCTAAATAAACCTTTTAGATTATGCAAAACTGAACCACTAATGTACCAGAATCTTAGTTGTGACTGTCCACTTCTCACGAAACTTTCTCATTATCGGATTTTAGAAAATTTCCACAGATTCAAGTCAATCTACAAAATTGACTATGAGAAGAAAAAACAGATGAGAAAAGTAAAAAGAAATAAGCAATCCATTTGGACAATTAAAAAGTATAATCTATTTGCTTTGGGGTGAATAATAAAATTTGAGACGAGTTCACTGGGTTAAATATGTTTTCTAAAGTAAATGAAAAACTTAGTATATAGGCCATGTGTAGTTTGGATCTCAAATGTTTCCCCAAAGCCTTGGTCCTCAGCATGGTGCTATTGGAAAGTAGTGGGACATATAGGACATGGGGTCTAGAGAAAGGTGCCTAGATCACTGGGGACATGTCCTCCAAGAGGATTGTGGGACCCTTCTGTCCTCATTGCTCCCTGTCTCAAGATGTAAGCAGTTTTTTTAATCACCCAAACCAATAGGGTGATTAATCATGGCCCAGAACCTCCAAAATTGTAAGTTGAATAATTCCTTTCTCTTTGTTAGCGTCTATCCCTGGGTTTTTGTTATAGTGAAACAAAGCTGACTAACAGCAGCAGGATAGCAGAGTACCCTACCCCAGCCAATAAAAGGAAGATAGCAAAAGGTTATCAGGGCCTACCAAACTGTAGGGCCATTTTCTCTGTTTCCCCTAATGAACATGGTATCTACCCTCCCACAGTAGTTGGCCCTTTTTTTTTTTTTTTCCGGTACCAAGCATTAAACACATGCTTGCTAGGCAGGGGCTGTATCACTGAGCCATATCCCCAGCCCCTCAAAAGGTGCTCACATAACATGTAAAGTGGCATAGTGTTACTTTATTTTTGTTTTTCCTGTTTTTTGTTTTTTGTTACCAAGGATCAAACTCATGACCTTGCACTTGCCAGCTTATGCCACTGAGCCAAATACCTGGCCCTAAGCCTTTCACTTTTGTTCTAGAGTATTATACCTGCTATCTATGATGTAGCATTAACTTCTTAGCTCCCTCCCCACTAAAATGCAAATAATATGAAATAGTATCTCAACTTCTTATCAAGAGAACCTCAAGCAAATAAGGTACTATTAATATCTCCACTTTACAAAGCAGAAACAACTTAGTGGAGTTAAGCTCCAATTTATTTTCTGAAAAGTAGGTTATTTTTTTTCCTAAGAAAATTAGGCCTTTTAGACCTAATGTGTTAAAGGATACAGTGTTGCAAAGCAGACCTAGATTCAAATCTTGATTCAATTTTTGTTTACCCTTGGGCATAATGGTTAATATCCCTGCCTGGATTTCTTTATTTACAAAACAGCTCTGGCAATAGTTCAAATTTCAGATTAGCTTAAATGATACAGTTTGTAAAGTACTTAGATACCTGTGATGCTTAATAAATATTACCCAGTTATTGACATAACTATCCTTTGAAACACAGAACTCTTTATCTGTGATTTTCACAGTAACTATAGTTTGAGGATATTAGGACCCAAGTTCTTTGTGATAGTAATAAAAACTTGAGTCAGACATGGTTCTCCTGTATTTTGTTGGTGTAGATGATGGTGAGTGTCTCCTTGAGAATTTCAAGTGATGATCCTTGCTGTCTAATCTTCCTAAACCAAAGATGTGATCAAGTCACTGTCCCCATAAAATCCTCTAAAGCTCCCATTTAATATACATCCAACCAACATGGTGTTCAGAAGCTCCAATCTGCCCCTGCTTCTCTCCACTCACATTCTGGGTTCTTTATCGATTTTCCAGAATGTTCATCCTGCCAACTCATAGTTGCTTCCCACCTAATATACTCTTCCCCTTATTTGCTGCACTCTTTCCCTCTCTCTATCCAGTTTTCACTCAAATCCCACACATCTCTCAAGGTTGGAGTCTCATAGCCCCCTTCAGAAAAGACAGTGCTTTGTGCTGCCAGGAAGTAGTGGTTTATCGGTACCTGCCTGTGAGCATCCTGACAGCAGGAAGATAACAGGATAACATAATGTAACAAATAAAGTAATGCAGACTCTGTAACATCTGAGTCCAAGTATTCCCCCGTCTTGCCTGAACCCATAGTAGATACTGGCCTAAGTCAGAGCTGCATTTTATTCAACCTCTCTCAGAAGGCCTGAGTCATAGGTAAGGAATGGGAACCAAAGTCTTATTGAATGGGACAGTATCTACAAATCTGCCACAAGCTGGCTTTATTACGCTGAGATTGTGAATACCAACATTACCAGCTACTTAGTTTCAGCTTCCAGAGAGAAGACATATACAAAGATATATACTGTATATCACTAAGTATATGGGGATATGATTTGATTAGGTGTGTCTGAATGCATAATTTAAACAACTTATAGCTAATTAACTTGATCAACTGGGACATCCTGCTAAGGCAGGAAAGTTTGCATATGTGAACTCTTTGTGAGTCCCTTAGCACTAATGAATACCAACTACTCACCAAAGAAATAGCAAATGAAATTGTTCTTTTGTGGGAGAGGGAGGTTGCACACTCTAGAGGATTTTAATGGAATTGCCTAAGGGAATCTTGGTGTTAGAATGTTTTAGGAGAGAAATGAGTGTGCTACTGGCAGTCATTGTGAAGAATCTGCTTATAACAGACCCTACAAGGCATGAGACAGTCTGTACAACAAAGACGTACTGTCCAGCATGACATTAGCATGTCCCACCATCCTTATCAGTGGGAAACCGTATAAGTAAATATGTTTTGCAGGGTGTTAGTTTACCTTGAATTTTCCAGATATACAACTATGGTGCAAACAAAAGCAAACTGTGTGTGTGCATGTGTGTGTGTGTGTGTGTAATTTACATTACTGGCAGCAATGCAACTATTTTGTTGCATGTGTATGGAATTGGAGATGTGACAAAGGGTTAGCATTTGAGCCTTTTGTTAAGTCTGTTCACCTCGTTACTCTCTATAATAACTTACCTTTTTCTATTTACCACTAGGATGTTGCATTGACTTTTTTGTAATTATGGGTATCATGAGTTATATTAGCAATAAATTTCATTTATGGATAGACAGTTGTCATACAATATTTGTTCTAAAGGAAGCTCATTGAGTTCAACAGAGCTGAGAATCGTCGCCCTCCTTAGAGGCTGGGCCTTGTGCTTTAAATCTCCAGTGGGATTTTTGCCCAAAGACATGAAAATCTCATAGTAGATGCCTCCATGATGTTTGAATCTGCTTTTACATACTGACCAGCTGTGGATCTTGAAGAAGTTACTGCGTTCCTCTGTGCCTCTGTTACCAAACCTGTCTAATCGGAATCACACACCCTCCTTGTTGGGGGTGTTTAGAGGATGGAGTTAGCACATCTAAGTCCTTAGCAGGGTGCTTGCTCATAATAAGACCTCAGTAAAGGTTAATTTAAAACTAGAGAAAGAGCAAACTAGAGAAAGAGCAGTATCTAGCAAGTGGGAAAAAAAGTATCTCACCTCTTACTTTCAGCTGTTTATTTTTAAAAATCTTGAGATGTGGAAGTCAAGCCATTTTTAGACATGGAAGAAAGGAGGAGACTAAAACTCATGCTGTCTCTGCCTTTAGACTGGTTAGAGGTATGATGTGTTTGACCTGTTTCTCCCAACTAGAAGGCAAAGAGGCAGGACTAATCAACTCTCCTGGGCCAGAGTTCTAACTCTGGTGAGTTTTGAAAAGGACTGTTGAAAGCAATATGGCAAAAGTGAATTCACATGAACTGCACTCCCAAGCTGCACCATCCAGGTTAGGGAATGTAACTGAAGGACATGGACCCAGTGGGGAAGGTCTGGTAACTGGCAGGTGACCTATGTTGCCCTGACCACATGGCAGAGTAAGACTCACAGTACCACATCGCCAGGAGACAGAAATCCAGGTTCTTGTATGTGCTGTCCAGATACTGAAACTCTACAAGCCAAATGACAGAGCTGAGAGCTGCCTGCAGCCCAGTCTGAAGTCACTATCACAGTTCACTTCCTTTGCTGCTTTTTGCAAGTCCCAGTGCACAGAATATTTCTTTTACTTTCAAAATAGGTAAATAAGTAAAGACATTTCCTTTTATTGACTTACAAAGAATTATCATTAAGGGGATACTTAAAATCAAGTACTTTGACTTAAAATGTCAAGTAGAATTCATGAAAATTATTTTATTTATTCTAACCCAGCAGGATATATGCCCAAATATGTAGTCATTAGACATGGAATTCAGTGGCATTCGAGACACATAATACAAGATGAATACACCAATAGCTTTACTTTAAACTCCAGAGTTATTATTAAGATAAAAATCACAGTGTGACTACTAAATAATTAGTATCCTCAATGTGGTAAATACATTAAATTACAGTTCTTTACATTTATACATAACTCATTTTACAAATAAATGTTTTAAGACCCAATTGTCCAACTTTCATTTAAACACTAAATGTTGCTGAACAAAAAGTCTGTAATAAATATTCCCTCTGGTGGGTAGGGAAAGTGATTCCACACAGAACTTATGTTATAATGAATGTCTGAGTACGTATTTAAACTTTAAACCCATGTGGTTACTGAAATCTTGTATTATGACAAACTCTAGTGTTATTAATTTAATTTGTTTAAATGTAGTTATTAATTTAAAAAGTGAATGTTCTCACCATGCTAATGTTCTTCATGATTAGATTACTCCCAAAGTTATAAATAGATGGTTTCCTGCCCGCCTCAAGTTTGCTTAATAGTTAATTTTTAAGTGATCCTTTGATAATTACAATTAGGTATTTTCCTTTCTTATGTATATGTTTGTATTTAACTTGATAAACACATAAAAAGAAATGTGTATTTCTTTTCTAGGCAGTAGAGCTGAATTTTCAGCCAGTCTGCAACTCTAAAGTCAAACTGTTGTGCATTTTTCATAAAAGTAGCATAAACTGAAGTGAAATGGTCACCATGCTTGCAAAATCAAACCTTCTGTGACTGGAGCTGAAAACCTTAAACCTAGAAGGCACTGTATCTTCCTAGCACTTTCTTCCATGCTGATGAGTGGTTATAAGGGAGCTCTCAATGTGGCAACGGCAACAGTGCTCCTTCTGCTTGCCATTGACTACACAGTGGCTTCATGGCCATGTACTGTCAGGTGGAACTGAAGTCTGGACAGCTCTTCCCAGGCAGCGGGGGCTCCTGCTGGAGAGGGTAAGCAAAATACTGGGATGACACAAGGAAACCTGAGGGCTGGGTCAGGTGGATCGGGTGGCTTGTGGTGTAAGGTGGGGGTGGTGAGGGTACCAGACAGCCTGGCTCAGCCCTGGCAAAAGAGAACCTGCGGATGGAACCACCTGTGGAGCTGGAGCTGGTGGCTGTGCTGGACTGCCGGGAAGGTGCCCTGAGGCTCGTGGAGGTCAAGATCATGGGCAAGGTCTCCGTCTGATAGCTGCGGAGCGAGAAGCGGATTGGCTGCTGCGAGGGCTCCTTGGGTCTCAAGCAGGTACAACAATAAATAGCCACTAAAGAGCCCAAGATGATGAACGCAATGAAGATGGAGCCGACGATCAGGAAGGGGACGTAGACAGGCTCTAAAAGGCAAGAACAGGACACACACACGTGCTCAGGAAAAGTTCTCCCAAACTTTGAGTTTTGCTTGGGTAGTTTAGGGGGTGAGAAATAAGAAGCACATTAGTACTGTTGTCAGCTTTAATTTTTCAAAGCAGATTACTGGTAAATTCCTAAATACAAAGTGTGAGGAGGGAATGTTCTTGCCCCTCCTCATAGGGAGGAAGCAAACTGATACTATGGCCTCTGTTAGCAATTAGCCATCCTATTGCACATCTGGGAGTCAGAAAAAAACAGAATCCACCCTCCTGGTCATGCAATGCAGGGAAAGTGTGACTTACTACAATTCTGAATTTAAATCCAGGTTTTAGTGGTTTTATCACACTGGGGCACTTAAGGCTTTGACCTGTCTCTTAGAGTGACAATCCATTTCCTAAAGGATCTCCAGTCTAATCTAAGAGAACAGCTTGTTAAACTACATCCCCAGGACTTTATGAGACTCCAGAAAGAGCAGTTAATAGAAATCCATCGTGAGCCTCACTCTACCGTGTCTCCTACCCTAGTACAAACTGTCAACTCTAGCTGGTTCTTTGCAGAAACAATTTGGAAGGTCCACTCCAGTGACCACACTTCTCCCTGGGAATGTTGGTCTAAACCTGAGACGGGCCATGATGCAGTTCTTGGTGTTGGCAGCCCAGACATTATACAAGAGTATTCCTCAGACAGGGCAAACTCATTTCCTTCTCTCTCCACAAGGCAGGTACTCTATAAAATCTCCAACCTGGGCATTTCTCCGTGTCTCTCCCCTATCTGATAGAACCATGCTGAGATGTAGCCTGCAGTTCAGAGGTAGAAGACAGAAAATCTACAGTGGCTACAGCCCTATTATGCCTGGCTTTTCCTTTATCTGGTTCAAGTTTCCATAGAGACCCTCTGAAATGAGCAAGATCTCTCTTCTAGATGTGGAAATCACTTTCACAACTACACAGCCTGTGAGTGACAGGTAACTCTCACCAACGTGTGCTGCTGAGTGTAAACTCTTCAGTGTCTCACCCCTTGTCCCATGTAAATAGCACCAGGAGAACTTAAGGGGCACTGAGCTAAGCCTCAAACGCATTTAATCTACAAACTAACTACTTTAAGGGCAGTATCCCCATTTTAAAGTTGAGAAACAGACCAGAGCAGCTAAGTAATTTGCCCAAGGTTACACTGCTGGCAAATGACTGAACCAGAGCCACCATCCAGTATTTGCCCCATCCCAGACTGTGGGAGTAGTGAGACTGACTGTACCTCTAGCTTGCTGTCCTCTGGTACCAGAGAAGCCAGGTGACCTGCTGTAGTCTGGGCCATTAGCTTTCTGTGCGGAGAGTTTTTGTTCTTTCAAACAAGCCCAGGATAAACTATGGTTCCCTACTTTCCACTGTAATCTTTTTTCACTTCCCAAGTCTTCAAGATGACACGTTTTGAGCCCCAAAAATTAAATCCCCAGAGAGCCTAATGGAAGGCTAAAGAAGCTCAGACTTCTCTTTCTCTGGGTCATCAGTTTGAGGCCAAGGCGCTTCGACAATGTTAACTAACCCTGCGCTCCTCGGGGTCCTGGGGAGTCCCTGGTACTCAGCTCCGCCTGCTTCTCCGGTTTCCCAGCCATAAAACCAGCGCCTCCAGCTTTAAAAGGTTTCCCTGATGTTCCGATTAAGGTGGAAAACTTTTTCAAGGTGTAAATTTCCTCGGCTGGGGCTGTGATTTACTTGGCTCTGAAGGGAGCGGAAATTTGACCCGTGTTTTCCGACGTGAGAATGGGGGGCGGAGAAGCCCTCACGACCCTAGTTTTTAAATCTCCACCTCACAGACCTGGGTATTTCTGAAAGGCCTGACAATAGGGGGTGGGCCAGAGAGGGTAATTTGATGCAGAGAAATGAAAGGAAGTCTGGAGAACTGGACAGCGGCTTAGAAATGCCACCAAGGGACACGGGGCGGGCGGCGGGGGGAGGGGGGAGAGACAGACTTACAGAGGGACAGAGACAGAGGGACAGCCGGAGAAACAGAACACGCGGCACAAGTTCCGTGGCCCCAAGAGGCCACGCATGAGAGCTTGACAAGAGTCATCATGCTCCTTCCCCATCTGTCCTTTCAAAATGACCCAGGAGAGCAGTGGGGCGCTGGTCACCCCTAAAAACCTCCAAGTCTAGGATGGCGCTGCTCAGATGGCCTTTCTTTCGAGGTCGCCAGTTCTTTTCCCCAGAGCCACCAGGTGCAAGCCCCGCGGTCTTCGCTTTTCCCTGCAAACTCCTTGGATAGTCCCGTGGTGACCGCGCGTAGAACAGGACCTTAGACCCCCAAACGCACCCATCCTCCCTTGATCCCCTACACAGCTGCGTCCTCTGCTAACAGACCCAGAGAGGCCTTTAGCGCCCTTCAGGGCGCACTCAATCTTGGGGGACGCCCGAGGGCCTGCTGCCCCGAGACCCCACACTTACGCGCAGTGATGCTCGGGTGCTCCAGCTCGCCGCGGTCGTTGGTGCAGCCTCCCTGCTCCAGCCTAGCGTCGGCCGCAGCGCAGCAGTAGCGCAGCGCGCAGGAACCGCAGCAGATGGTGGCGTCCAGCGTATCGAAGTCCTCTGGGCACTGGAAACCCTCATGGTAGTTGCCCTGTACGTCCACCCAGCCATGGCAGTACTCGCCGGGCTGCTGGGCGACCGCCGGGTCCCAGCGCAGCGTGCCCAGGAGGAGATAGAGCGCCAGCAACGCCCCCATCGCCGCTGCGCGCCCTGAGCGGCGGGGAGGGACGCGCAGCTGGGGCTCTGGGAGGGATGGGCAGCTGGAGTTCCGGGCGCACCACAGTTCTGCCTTCCCTGGGGCTCGGCGCCCGCTCAGGCGTGGGTTAGCAGGGGCCAGCAAGGCAGCAGGGGCTGCGCCGCAGGCTCTGCAGGCCAGAGGTCAGCATGGTGCGCGGGTGCGAGTGGCGGGAGCCCGCTGAAGGAGCCTGCTAGGACTGCCGCTGTCGCCCTTTGCCCCGCTCATGGCGCTCCGGGCGCGAGTGGAGCGCCAAGTCCCCGGCCACCTCCCTCCCCACGCCTCAAGGGAGCCATCGCACCCTGGACTGCCACCTTCAGGAGCGCGCGGTGTCCTGACTTGTGGGTGTCGCCGGGTCCCCAGCGGTGCCCGATGGAAAGAGAAGTGGTTCCCCACATACAGGTCCCCCGCCCCTGTCTGTCAGAGGAGCTGGAGACGCTCCCGCCGCGGCCAAGTACAAACAGCCGCCGGGTTGCTGACAGTTCTGCCTGCCAGCGTCCTTTAAAAAGGAAGAGGGGAGGAGGAGACCACGAGGGCGAGGAAAGAGTCCGCCCTCCCGGGTCGCGCGGCTGGAGCGAATCACTGCGGGCGCGGCGCCGGCTGCGCGTTCTCTGCGCTCCCGTTCGCGCGCCACCTCTCCGGCCACCCCCACCCGTCGCGCTCCCCCAGGCCTGGACTCCACACCTGAGCTGCTCAGCCCACCCCCGCCCCGCACCCGGGTTCTGAAAAAGCCCAGAATACTGGGCAGGAAGGGGCTGTGGGATGCCGGGCTCCTCCGTCTATCCATGCACTGTGACTCTCGAATTGAAGACGCTGCTTTGACTTTGTCTGGATTTAATTTTTAAGAACTGAGCGCGGTGACTAAAGTTTGACATAGGTCTGTTGTTGCACAGATCTTGATTCGTTCCTACGACGCGATTCTAAGAATTCAGTGCCGACGAGGTCATGTTTAGGAGTCGCCAACCTCTACACCTCTCTTTGCGCTTTTTCACAAATGTGCACACGCTCTCTCGCCCCTTCCCTCCCCCTGCCCGGGCGCCGGCGGGTGAAGAATCGCGGGCGCCGGCGGGTGAAGAATCGCGGGTCACCCTCCCCCCGGAGGACGTCTCGCAAAACCTCCCAGAGCGCGGCTGCCCAGTGCTTGCCGGCAACGAAAATAAAGGAGCAAAATTAATGATAACTGAGCAGATCTGAACTTCTGTTCGGGCAAAGAAACACATTTATTGAAATGATGTGTCCCCTGTGTGCTATTTTCGGGGGCACTGCTCCTTTAGTGGCGTGAGTGCCTTGGGAAACTGGGGTTATGTGAAACTCAGGCTAAAGTCAAGCTGTATTTGTACTGCACCCGAACTTCCTCCCGTCCTTTACTGGCGTTTGTGACTGTGTTCGCCGCCTCTCAACCTATTTGTCAAACACGCCGAATACCCGTGTCACTGATTTAGATGTTGGCAAGTTAAGCGAAATAAAAGGAACAGAGTGCTCCGGGCACCAGCCGATGAGTGTGCGGTCAGAAGTTTGTGTCCCTCCCGCAGCTTCTCCACGGTGCGCTCTGCTGCTAGAGAAAGGCTCTTAACCATGAACACAACGATTTTTCCATCTAAAAATCAAAAGAGAATCTAGATAAAGAATTACTTCTGACTCCTAATCCTAAATATTGAGATTGTCATTTAGATGTAAGACTATAAATAGATGCCCAATGCTCCACATGCTAAGTAAGATTGTGGAAATATTCAACTTTATTGCTCACTTTAAAACAGGTATTTGGGGGAACAACAGGAAGCTGATAAGCTATCAAGTGAAACCGAATTAAGATTAGGCAAAAAAAAAAAATGATAGGAAAGTTTTCTCAACTTAATTCGAGCATAAGAGAAATTATTTTGCAGGAGTTTCTTAAGTACTAGGGTTTTATTTACAAAAATAAAAGAATTTTTGTCAGGCTTAAAAGTTGTTTCAAAAGCCTACTTGTTTGTAAGGATGGTCCTGACACTATGTCCTGACCAATTAACGAGAAAAGTCATTCAGAGCCACAGCAAACGTGAGGTATAATGAGCACAATGAGATGATAAAACTCAAAGACGTGTTCACTGCTAATAACTCTCCCAGAACCACACCTCTTAAAATTACTTTTCTTAAAATTTAAAGGAATTTCATTACATCACAACTACATAAAGTTGTATGCAGCCAGCGAAAGCAACCTTAGCTAATCTCCCTAGGGTAGGGTTTCTCTCATTATCCAGCTGTTCTCTGATAGCATTAATATTTTAAGGAGTGATTTGTTGGCACTTACCTACCATTAATTACGTTCTCCATGCCACAGTGGGATTCTTTTCCTTAGGACACCAGCTATAATTAATTTCTTCATTCAAAGCTCCAGTCTACTTGACTTATTTAGAGGGCAGTTCACCTAAATTTCGTTGGATGATATTTATTAATGAAAATAACCAAGGCTCAATTATTTGACACTCCATAGATCTGACATGTGTGAACATTGAAATAACTATATATCATGCTTTCATATCGAGTTCCTGATCCAAAGTGCATTTAAAACCATCACAAATAATCAGCTAAGGGAGTTGACATGGGGAGAAATGTATATTTAGTTTCTAGTCCTAGAAGAGCTCCTTGAACTACACAATGACAATTCTTCACTTCAAAAATCAAGTTCTAAGAGTATTCTTTGCCAACAGTAAGAGAATATGCACCATTTTATGATATATAAACATCTAAAATTTTGTTGTGTTACTCTTTTTAATAGTAAAGAAAGTTTAAAATTCCTCAGAGACCCTTCCCCCTCAAAGACCCTAGAGAGAGGAATGGGATGGAAATAAACTATAATATCTCATGTATTTTGTAGAGGTTTTAGACATGTTATAAAACCTCTACAAATATTTCTTTATCTAAGAAATATTTCTTTAAGGAACACTAATCCATATTTCAGTGAGGAACACAATCATAAAAGATCATTTGTCCAGTTTAACCATCCTATGGCCTTGCCTCCAGGAAATTCTGCAGGAAATCAGTTAAATGATATGATGTCTGGGATTTGCTTTCATAAACACCAGCAAGAGGAGCAGGGAGAGAAAAAGAAAGACAAGAAAAAAGGAAGGAAGGCAGGAAAAAGAAAAAGGGTCATCATGGAAATGAGATGATGGGGTTACTGAAACGCACAACTGGTAACCTGTTGGTCATTGTACGGGGTGAAGGGAATTTGAATAAAGGAAATGCAATTCTATTTTATATATAAATGAAAGTAACATAATTTTTGTGGTGCTGGGGGTTGAACCAGGCCTCCCCTATGCTAAGCAGGAGACTGAGCTACCCTGTATGTTTATAAAAGCCAGGGGGAAGCTGTGCTGTAACCACATAAAACAGACACAGAATCATATTTTTTAAACTTGTTTTGCTCATTTGTCTGTTTTATCTGCTTTGGAACATAGCGAATGATTTCAGTAAAGGAAATGCAGAGAAGTAAAGAAAAATAGGACTTCATAAATGTATCAGAAAGGCCTAGGAACCAAATAACTAAGAAAAGACAGGAGAAAGGAGTGCCTTAAAGTGGAAAGGGACAATTCACCCTAGCTGTGGAAGTCCCTGTCAGCTCATTTGAGCCCAAAAACAAAATAAAAAAGTTTTTTCAACCCTTCCTCACATTCTTTCCTAGAGTGATTTGTTATCACTAATCTTCATTTAATTACTTTGCCAGTGACTTAGTGGAATTCTCTTCTTTGGGTTACACACTATAAATTTCTTGTTGCAGCCTGCTGTTGATCTCAATTTCTTGAAAGATACTTTGCCTTAAATTGGCTTTAGCACATATTTACCACTAGAGAACAGCAAGCTGCCCAGAACTATGGAAGTATATTCCCAAGCCTGGGGCCTCTAATCCCTCAGACACCTCTTCCTGTCCTAGGCATTGGCCAGACTCAGCCTCTTCACTTATAGAAAGGAGGGGTTAGGTGGACATGGTGGTGCACACCTGTAACTCTGGTACTCTGGGAGACTGAGGCAGAAAGGTCTCAAGTTTGAGTCCAGCCTGGACAATTGAGAGACCTGTCTTAAAAATTAAAAGAGAGTGTGGCTCAGAGTGAAGGCCCTGGATTCAATTAGAGAGAGAGACAGAGAGAGACAAGCAGAGAGAGAGAGAGAGCTATTAAAGCGATGTGTCCTGAATCACCTAGGGATCTTATTAAAACAGATTTTGATGCATAAGATCTGTAGTGGGCCCTGATGAGCTTCTGTGCTTCTAATGAGTTCCCAGTTAATGAGGTGATGCTGAGGCTGCTGGATTGAAGAACATATTCTGAGTCTCTCTGGTTTTGCTCTGCCCCGTCCCCAGCCACAGGAGAAGGACAACTAAAATCTACCTCCAACTCATTGCCTTCCTTTCTGTTCACTCTCTGGGACTGCTTGGAAACACATTGCAACTGAGTGACATTGTTTCACAACCACAGAGAACTGTGGCAGAGAATTTCCAGGGTTGGGTATTATTTAGTCAACTCCAGACGATTCCACTGAACTGTCCAATGTGTCAGCACTGTCAGAGACAGGCAGTCATGGTCTCATCTCCCATGGAGACAAAAGTCACACTTATCCAAGAGAATAGGGCTATGATGAAGAGGTAACTGACCAGCATGAGAGAAAAAATACTGTGGTTTAAAGTCAGACAAGGATAAGTTTGAGGGTTTCTGCTGACTACACCACACCAAATAAGATTATTTCAGTTTATTGAGCTCAGTTTCTCATTCTCTAAAATGAGGACAGACAGAGGGAGCAAATAATCCCTACCTTGAAAGACTGTTAGAAAGACCCAAAATAAAACACACAGCCTGACACAGAATTAAAACTTCATAACCCATATTACCTACCACCAGCTGATTTGAATCTGTAGTTGAATAATTAGGGCAAGCACTCTTAACCAGAATAGCCTATTTCCTGATTAATTACAGTAGATTATTTACAGTTCCCCATCATTCTTTCCCTTATTCATTAACTGTGCCCACTCATAACCACCGGCAATTGAAAGTTGATTACGCATTTGTAGAGCTGTTCTCCTGAGACATGCGCAAAGCTAGGGGACAGGAGGTGGGTGCCAGATGATCACAGCATAGGAACAGGTTCTGCTGCACAGACCTTGTTTCAGTTGGACTCCTCCAAAGTAAGTTCTCACACACAGGTGGGCATTTAATAAGAATCTGATTAGTCTATGATTCTGTATGATGTCAGTAGAGATGTAATTTATTGACCTGGGCTCCTGGCCTCTTTCCAGTGCATGTATAACAAAACGACATTTTTCATGGAAAAATATAAATTAAATTAATTGGCATCCATATTTAATTGAAACTTCCTTGACAGTAGACGGATTCTCCTTCAACGGCACCGTTTTCTCAGCAAGGGACATTTCCTTCTGAGTGCTTGCAGACTGAAGAGGCCAGCTCCAATTCCTGCAGCTCCCTGAGGAGCTGGCTTTCAGCAGGGTTTACAGCAGGTGAAAAGTGAACTGACCCTGGAAAAATGGGAAGTTGCAGCTCAGCAGCCGTGTGTTCTCGTGGCACAGAGAAGGTTTGTGGAGGAGAAAGAAAACACAGAGGGTTCTTGTATTATTTCTGTCTTTCTTCTATTCTCCCCTTTACCAGTCATGATAGAATGTTTTGAAAAATTCTGTCACCTTCAAAGTTTGTAAATCACACAGAATCATTTTGAGAACTGCTATGTGATTTCTGCCAAAAGTATCTTTATTTTATTTTCCTCATCAAATAATCTCTGTTTGTTTTATTCTGTGGGTAACACAAGGGGCCAGTGAAGCAAAGGTCCTGACTTCCACTCTTGTGGGTCAAGTGAGTTTCCTCTGTCTCAGGAATAGAAAATGTACACTTGACCTTGGCTTGCAAACACCTGCTGTGAGTTGTTTGAGAGAGACTCAGCTAAGGAACTTGGGTAAAATAGTCACAATCATTATGCAATGTGGAGCAATGGGCCCTCCAGCAAATGGGAAAATAATGCTCTCTTCACAAATGATGGTGCTGGTGTTTAATACCTACTATTCATTTGTACTTTAAGGATTCCTTCTGCTTTATATGCTTTGCCCTCTTGTTTCTTAATAAAAAAAATCCTTCTTCATAATTCTTTAATGTACTTTTATAATCAATGACAAAATGAAAACTTCTCCTTGGCATCTTACTTTGGCTTCTTTACTTGAATTGGGCTTCAAGTAGCTACAGTTGTAGCTGTGTGCAGTGCTATTCCAACTGAGCATGTCAACAACTATAATTCAGTAATTTTTCAGTTTATATATCATATGCCTTTCTTTGTCTTCCTAAAAAGTCATAAAATATCATAAGGTTTGGTATTAAATTTAGTTTATTATATTGACAGAGAATGACTTATCCCTCCTCAATACACAGAGCCCCTATCTATTATCTAATCTATCATCAGTCTATTACTTATCTATCCTTCTATGTCCTTTGATTTTTCTCTAAATAGCATCCCCTGTCCCCTTTCCTGTGGGTCTGGAGAGTCCATCGATCACAGTGTTTCCCTCCTGGCCAGGAGTTGGACAGGAGATCATACGGAAGCAGTCAGAATTCCTAACCTGCCTGGACTTTGTAAATAGTTCCCAGGTGAGCAATACCAGTCAAAATTCTTCCATAGGGTTTGCTGTATGGATGACAAGAGGAAAGAGGATTTCTCTTCCTTCCCCCTTGTGAACTGTGGGGATGTTTGCTTAGGGCTGGCTGTGAAAGACACAATCTCTGACATGTAAGTGAGACCTACTAGAATAAGGTGAACTCACATAGACAAGAGAAACAGCAAAAGAGAGAGATAGAAATACCTGAGTTCCTGGACATAGCTGGGTAGGAAACTAACACAAACCTGTCCCTGATATAGGAGACACTACTTTTGCTTTTGGCATAGATCAGTTTCTAGTTGGTTTTGATCATACATAACTGAAAACATCTTGACCACTACAATAAATGTTATGGAGATTGCTTTAATAAATGACTACTGCCTGTAACTGGGGGACAGTAAAGCTATCAAAACAAAATAACATAAAAACACAACAGGTGGAGCTATGTTATGAAAGGAGAAAGGTTTTGCTCACCTCACTGGGCCTTTGGAGCAGTGGACTTCAAGCTGGAGGTCACAACATATCAGGCAGGTCATGAAATCAATTTAGTGGGACATGAATGGCCTTTGTGAAAGGCTAGAAATAAAACATACATCACACAAAGTAAAGGTAAATGTGATTTTATGACATTTTACTTCAGGCATTTATATAAGTATAGATGTTCTTGGCAGAGGTAGAAAATGTCATTTTTACTGAATGGTATGATACAAATATTTCAGAGTTGCTGCTCAGAACAAAACTTCATCACAACATTGAAGAGAGTAGAAGAATTGAAAATTCAGCACATTAAAATTCATATGTTCCAAGAAAATAACTATTTCCCAAAACTGATATTTTGTTGCTTACCTTGATAGGCATGCCTGTGTGAGAAAGATGGGAGGGACTCCTACTTGGAATGAAAGTAGTTACTGAATGATGCATCTGACTCTTCTCATTTAAGAGTGCTTCCTTGGAGTTACCTGTTCAGTTTTTCAAGTTCATCTCTAGCAGAGCTGTGTGAGCCCCTGGGATATAATGACAGAGAATAGCTTTCCTCTGTTTACCAAGGCAAGAAATCTGCAGGGCATTTCTTTTCTCCAGATCCTGCTGCCTACTACGTGGCAGCCAGTGTGACTTTTTATGGAGCAGTTGATCTTGGTTGATGGCTATAAGCTGCATCACCCTCAGCGTGGTAGTCCTGCCATCCAGCACTGCAGATGTCTTCCATGTATCCCCAGGTAGCATGAGGGTTCTTGTAAACCCATCCCCAAAGCACGAACCTAGAGAGCTTCTAAAGTAATGACTCGATCTCTGTCTGGCCACTTCTCATAGTCTCATTAACTGCCATTCCCCATATTGGTTCAGGGCCACACATCAGGGCTAACTTCCTAAAAGTCCCAAATAGAGACAGGGGCAAACCCTACTCTGCTTTTGTCTTCATTCTAACTTTTTACAGTTCTCCCATCTCACTTGAATCAGAACACATTTATCTCATCAGTTGTTTCCCAAGTGTGTACACTTTCTGTTACCCAACTCCACTTGGACAGGCAGAGGAAGACTGTCTCTTATTTCCAGGGTGGTCAGGAATGTTCCTTACATCATTTACAGATATCACCTATGATTTATTCCCAAAGTCATACAGGCATTGCTCTTAAAATATTGAGAACAACCTAAGGGATCTTTTCAACCCTAAAGATTTTCAAGAACTTTTTCTTTCTATAAGTGTAATTTGCATGTGTGAGTGGATCCTTTGCTCATATGTTGAAATTTAATTTCCATTGTGAGATAGTAACAGGGCAGTAACTTAACCTAACTATGACATTTATCTGAGCCTTGAAAAGGTGATTAAGATTAGATCAAGTCATCAGGTGGAATTCTTACAATTGAATACTGGTGGTTTTATAAGAATAGGGAGAGAGACCATAAAATATACACACACACACACACAATCACATGTATGCTTCCTGTCTCTGGGCACTTAATGCCCTGCACAACCCTGGATCTATTACAGCAAGAAGGTCATTAGTAGATTCAGTGCTTTGAACTTGAACCAGAACCACAATCCAAAATTTAAAAAAAAAATTTTTTTTTTGAGACAGGGGCTGCTATGTTGCTCAGCCAGACCTCAAATGCACAATCCCACCTTAGCATCCCATGTTCTGGGATTAGAAGCATGCATCACCAGGTCCAGCTAAACCAAATCTCTTTTCTTTTAGAAGTTACCCAACCTTAGCGATTTCATTATAGTAACAGAAAACAGACTAATACAAAGGTCATTTTTTTTGTTTTGTTTTAAATTCAATACTAATAACCAAAACTTAAGTAATGAACCTTTCTCTTTCTTCCCTGTTTCAACAAATGCTGAACATCTTGAGGTAAATGGATACCCTTGACTGACTAGGAGGGAAGTGACAAAATGTGAAATATATTTTTAAATATAATTTTGTAGTTTTACAAATACATTTTTAAAGGAATAATTATAATTGCATGTTGTGGTAAATTTGATTTACACTTGTGAAATTTAAATACTTAATGACTACACATAAACACATGCATGTACATTTCTACCATGATATTTAAGGAGAGTTCCTCACCATTGTAAGAGTGGATGGACCTATATAGACATGGAAATAACCTCACTTCTCAATTCAAAACAAGAAATTTGTAGGCATACATAAGACACAGAAAAATTTATTCCCTTAGATCTGTGGTCAGCAAGCTTTCCCTGTAAAAAAGCCAAATAATAAAACTTTTAGGCTTTGTAGGCCAAATGGTTTCTGTTACTCAGCTCCAATACTACAGCACAGTAGACAAATGAATGGACATAGCTGTGTTCCAATAAAACTTTATTCATGAAACTGAGGCTTGAACTTCATGTAATTTTCATTTGGCACAAAATAATATTCTTCTTTTGATTTTTTAATTATTAAAAAAATGTAAAGCCCGTTTGTAACCTGTAGGCAATACAAAATGTAGACATCTCTTTAAAATTAAATATTTTATTTCCTCTGTCCTCCTTGTCAATTTATGGTGCAGGATAATGTAGCAATAGTGACCACCAAGGTCAATGCAAAACATACTGTTTCTAGCACTTAGAGGAGAAAGTGTACCATACACTTGAAATACACAGTGAGTATGTAACCTGGATATTTTAAGCAACATCCTTCCTGATTTGCAAACACATTCAAATGACCAAAAGAAACTGTTGAAGTGAAGGATCAAAGTTCTGTACACCTTCTTACCAGTCCTCTGAGTTTTTTCCTTGTTGAACACTGCATAAGAGAGGTCGAGTCATGAGGGGCCTCTGGACAGAGGACCACTCTTACCAAAAATGACAAGAAGAGAAGGTAATTATATGATTGATCTACAAAACCTACATTTTTGCTGATTTAGATAGTATTCCTACTAGAAAAGTAGCCTGTCACAGATATTGGAATTTTTATCTTGCATGTTTTTTCACAAATCCATGAGAAAAGAGAATCCATCAGTGATATAAAGAAAGTCCTTCAAATACTGAATCCATAGCTGAATCCTTGACATCCAGGCAGCAAAGGGACACAGTATGGACCATTCATGAAAGTTTGGTAAGAACCTAAACATGATCTGCTTCAGGAAAAAGAAAAAAGGATATGATGCAATTAGAAAATGTTCCAGACCAAGCAGTTAAAACATTCAGTGTTAGCCTACTTAAAATCAGCTATCTGGGTCTTTCAGTTACACAGAACAACTCATTCTCAGTGGGCCCAGGATGGCCTTGTTTTGCTGTAAAATTTCCTTCTGGGACATTGTCACCATCACTCAGTGTGCAGGATTTGCAAGTCATTTATAGCAGTAGGTGTGAGGTTAGACTCAACTAATTTCTATGTAACACTATTTTTATTACCCAAAGAAAATTCTGACTAAATAAACCAACGTGTGAAATATAATTTCTCACCAAAATTTATACTATCCATCAGACTCCTAAGCATCACTCATTTTCACATTACATAATTTAAGTAAATTAAATGAAAATATTCTAACCACTTGATGATGTAGTTAGACCTCAAAAGTTTCATTATGAGAAAGAAAAAATAAGTTATTCCCACAAGAAATATTATTTTTAGGAGAACTTCATATGAAATGGTTGTAATTAGTGAACCCTGGAATTCTGATTTGCCAAAAGTAACTTTGCTGTTGCATCTTTATTTTCATCCAGTCACCTATAGGTACAAATGAAAAACATTTCCCTGAATGGAGAGTTCACAAAATACTAATTATGTCTCATTATCTTCTTTGGCTTGGAAGGTCTGTCTGAACTGTTGTAAGTTCCTACTTTGTGTTAGGTCTATGGTAGGCGTTTGCCATATGTTACTTTGTTTATCAGCACATTATCCCTATGTGAAGAAGTAGAATATAAGTAAACTTGCCCAAGGTTAAATTGTCAATCTACAGATTCTATACTCATGTTCTTTCCATAGACTTCAGAATCTAAATTATTTCTTAAACCTTAGGTACATTCAGCCATTTGCATTTGACAAAGGAGCCAGAAATGTGCTAGAAAAAAGGAAAAGACAGCTTCTGGTTCTCCCATGTAGAAGAATGAAACTGGATGATACATCTCATCTTGTACTAAAATAAAATCACAATGCATCAAAGACCTAGATAAGGAAACAGAAACACTGAATCTATTAGAAGATGGAAGGTAAAACTCTTGAAGACATAGTCAATAACTTTCTGAACAGAGCCCTGATTGCATGAAAACTAGCACAAGAATCAAGAATGGAATCATATCAAACTAAAAATCTTCTGCACAGCAAAGGAGAGAACCAAAAGAGTGAAGAGACAACCTACAGAGTGGGAAAAAATCTTGCCACCTATACCTCAAACAGAGGACTAATATCTAAACACATAAAGAACTCAAAAATTTAGACATAGTTAAAAGAGTGCAAATAAAATGAACATACAAATCTCAGAAGAAAAATTACAAATGACTGGTAAGTACATGAAAACATGTTCAACATCTTTGGCCATTAAAGAAATTCAAATCAAAACAACACTGAAATTTTATCTTACTCCACAAAGAATGGCTATCTTCAAGAGCCCAACAAACAAGCAAACAAACAAACAAAAATAAGCCCACAAATTCTGGCAAGGTTATAGGAAAAAAGAACCCTTCTAATTGTTGGTGGGAAATAAGTTAGTACAAGCACAGAGATTCCTCAAAAATACTAAAGATAGAAATTTCATTCAACCCATTTTCTACCCCTATTGTGTATCTTACCAAAAGGGCTAAGGACTTCTAACATTATTTTCTTTTCTTTTTGTTCCCTCCCCTACTTCTAACATTATTACAGTGATACTTTCAAACCTATGTTTATTTTAGCACAATGCACACTAGCTAAATCTTAGAATCAGCCCATATGTCTATCAATAGGTGAATGCATATACACTACTCAGCTATAAAGAAGGATAAACTTCAGTCATTTGTAGGAAAATGGATGCACCTTGAGATCACAATGCTAAGTGAAATAAATGAGACACAAAAAGTTAAATAGCATGTGTTTTCTCTTACACAAGAAATCTGGAGTATAAGTACTTTAAAGTACAGCATAAAAAATAGGCAATAGGAAAAGACAGGCAGGCTTTATGCAGATGGGGAACAAGGATGTAAGATGCAATCTGTATATGTATCAACTCCTCATGATGAATGTATTCATTTTGTATTGCAAACATGTACTAATAAAAAAATTAAATAAAATAAACCCATGTCTTGAGTTCACTCTAGGGATATTGTACAGTAAGAACAATAGTGAACTATTTAATCAATTATTTGATTGTCTTACAAAAATTCAAGTTGAAAACTTTTCTCAATAAATAACATTTTCTGTTTCTATTGAACTGACCCAACATAGTTTTAGATATAAAATACTGATTAGCTTCTATGTGGAGAGCACTGCCATCTTCCAACTCTTTTTTTTTTAAATTTTATTTAAAGGGGGGGGAAGCAAAACAGAAAAAAGGGTAGAAGCAATACAGAATTAAAAAAAGTAAACAGTAAGAAATCACTATTTGATATATTACATATTTTCTTCTTGGATATAGTTGTTCAAGTTACAAAATTAAAGCATACAAAGTGGACATTCAAACAGTGAGGCTGCAAACAGTTCTGTTCACCAATCCAACAAAAACTTAGTAACATGTTTATCAATCCTACACACTTAAGTATACCTACATTTATCTCTTTTAGAGCACTTTCTTTTCCTCCTCTTGCTTTTTTAAAAAATTGTTTTATTTAAAGAAAAAATTTTGAAACAGAAAGAGGGTAGAAACAATACAAAACCTCAAAAACAAAGCAAAAATAGTAACCAGTAAGAAATCACTAGTTGATAATTACATACTTTCCTCTTAGATGCAGTTGTTCAAGTTACAAAAGTTAAGTCCACAAAGTGGACATCCAAACAGTGAGCCTGCAGTCAGTTTTGCTCATCCATCCAACTAAAACTTTAGCAACATGGTTATTGATTCCACACACTCAAACATACATGCAGTTATATCCTTTAGAATATTCCCTTTTCCTTTTTTTTTTCTTTACAATAACTATAATCCATTCTGTGTTGGAGGTTATTTTCTCTCAGGGCTTGGAATATTTTGTTCCAAGCTCTTCTTGATTTGATGGTTTGCATTGAGAAGTCTGCTGTGATTTTAATGAGTTTTCCTTTATAGGTAATCTGTTTCTTTTCTCTGACTGCTTTTAATATTCTGTTCTTGTGATGGATTTCTGGGATCCTGATTATTATATGTCTGGGTGTAGATCTGTTTTGGTTGTAGCTGGCTGGAGTTCTGTATGCCTCATTTATCTGAACTTCACTCTTCCAACACTTTTTAAGTCACTTGACAGACTCGTAGTAAGCCAAAGAATTAGGTATCTCAAACACAATACACCTCAGCTTGGCTTGCAAGCCAAATGTATTAATGCTGTGGAAAGTGTCATTCTATAGATTTGGGTTTTTTTTATTAGAAAGCTCAGTTTTCAAGGATCACAACTTAATTAAACTTTCATCCTCAAATAGTTTTTTTTCTACAATTTAAAATAATTTTTCAGTAATATGTTATATACCATATTAAAATAGACTGGAGATTTCTTCACTCATTCTCACTTGTGTAATGTTCAGCCATCACCAAAAGTTATGGGTTGAACAAGTAATTGACCTCTGGAGAAGAGTCATCACATAGGAAGAAGAACAGACAGACTTCTAAGTAAACAATCTGATGACTTATACTCAGACTTCATTGTCCTGAACGAGGGTGGAGAACACTCTGCAAAGTCCGAGAGGTTGGTGAACCTGGAGCAAGAGGTGTAATGGATATCAGGGGCTAGAGGGAAAGACATGGACACCTGTGTACAATGCCATGGATTTTCATTTTATCCAAAATGTGATAGGAAGCCACTGAAAGATTGTTACCAGAGAAATAACATGATAAATTTATGTCTCTTAAAAGGTTTTTCCAGTCCCTAAATCTGGTAATATTATAGAAAATGTTCCAACACAAATAGTTAAAATGTTAACTATAGAAAATAGAGGAACAGAGACAGATGGAGACTTTGAGTAATCACAGAAAAACTACATGGTTCAGACCTGGAAAAGCCAAGATAGAAATGTTTTCAAGTACAGACATTCCTAATTTGAATGATTGAATTCCATTTCTGCAAATAGATTGTTAAATGAGTTGGTTGCTAAATGAAGAATTGTATATAATACAATATTCAGGGCAACCCACTTAGGATCCCTTCTCTCTCTCTCTCTCTCTCTCTCTCTCACACACACACACACACACACACACACAGAAGCTTTCATACAGGACATCTAGTAGGTTGGGAATTTCATTCCCCTGTATCATTTGGAGGTCTTCCACTGAAATCAATGGATGAAGGTAAGAGTTTGCTTTTGTTTCATAGACTCTGGATTGGGACTTGTTTAGGTAACAAATTTTTATGCTTTAATTTTACTTTTCCTTTGCCCATTGCTTATAATTATTTGTGCTTTATCTTTGCTCATTATTTATAATTGATTTGTCTCTTATATGCTTTTGTTAAAATGATGATATATCTAAGTTAAAACAAGGGATGATTATAAGGTTTTGTTCTTGTACATGTTGTATTTAAACTAGTTACTTAAATTTACTAGTACTCCTTGCTTGACTTTATTCAAACATCTAGTATTAGAGAGAATGATGTTAGAACACCTCTAACAGGCTTTTAATATAAACTTTTGTAAAATGAATTTTAAATAAAATCTAGTTCAGACTTAAAAAATATACATGCCTATAATAAAACCAGAACTCCTTCCACCATTTAAAAAGCACTAGAGTGGTGGCTGGCCTCAAGACTTGGGGGACAGGTTTCACTGAGACAGACTGGCTCTGATCCTCCTTTACACTCTAGAGAAAATGTCAATCCTGTTCTGCTTCAGTTTCCTTTCTTTGGCTTTACTTCTAGCCTTTACCCATTTTGTACTTTCCTTTTTAGAGGCATATAAAATCAGAAAGAACTCTAGACTACTCCAACCTATTTCTCCTACTAAGTTAAGCCTGTAGGAAGCGGCATCTGCTAATACCAAAAACAGAGAAGTCATCTTAGACGAAGGACACATACCCTGTCTCTGGGTCAGATGAGACATCAGAATTTTTCCTGTCAAGTAGAACACACATAAAAGCCATGTTTCAGCTTAGTGTTCTGGGAAAGTCTCCTCCAGAGATCGAACCTAAGACATGGTGGAAAGAACTGATTTCTGGGTAAAACCAGAAGGAGCTATTTCCCAAAGCAGCACATTTATGGGAGCAAAACACATTTAGACTAAGGGAGGCTTTCCAACCTTTCATTTATATGAAAGTACAATATTCAGAATGAAGAAATGGTCACAGGAAACTCCAACTTGATGATTTTGCTTTTATTTGCATAACTCTTACATGTAGTAACATCAAGGTGTAATTTAATGGCATTTTCTGACAAAAAAAACATGTTCAATATAATGTGTTAAATATTCTATAAAGTTTCTCACTACAAACAAGCAAAGCATGCATGAAAAAAATGAAAAAATGATGACTCACACTTTATTAGAATCTCAGAATGCAGGATAATTCTCCAGAGGAAGAAAATTTTAGCAAAAACCATGAAGCTGAGGCAAGATGGTTGTAAGTTGAATTCCAACCTGGGAAACAGTGACTGTGTGACACCTTGCCTCAAATAAAACACAAAGAAAAGCTGGGAATGGCAGCCAGTATAGAGGTCCTTGTTTTATTCTGGGGTTAGTAGGTGGCAGTGGAGACAGATAATATAGAATAAATTTTACATAAATCAATTTTGACTTCCAAAAGAAAAACTAGAAATACTGAAGGACAGTTGATATTTAAAGTTAAAAAGGCTGAGAATATCTTGAAAATATGATAGAAAACATAAATCTATGTATGCAGAGTACTCATATACCAGACAAAATAAACAGATACCTACATCTGTGCTGTTAGTAGTGTTGCTGTAGAATACCCAGGAAAGATGAGGGCTTGAAAGCAGGCAGACAGAAAAAAATGGGTGATCTATAAATAAATGACAATATGACTCATAGCCAGCTTCTTACTAATGGTAATAAAAGCCAAAAGACAATGAAGTAAAACTGTGAGAATACTGAGGGAAAATGATTATCAATCTAAAGTTATATAAATTTAGTTATTTTAAATAAAATCTAGTTCAGACTTAAAAAATATACATGCCAGCAAACCACATCTCAGAAGTAAAGAAAAATCAAGACATCTTCTGCCAGAGTCCAGCTGCGGCAGGGCTAGGGTTTCCCAAAGGTGGACAGGGAGTCGGCGAGTGAGAGACAGAAAACACTGCACACCAGTCTGTGAGTGAATCTGAATCCGCTTTATTTTTTAGAAGCTGGAATATATATTTGCTAACCTTGGCAGCAACCCCCAGCCTCAAGCAGGAAGCGCCCCAGGCTCAGGGCAAGGCTCAGGGCAATAGGTATCAATTAACATCTCAATCTTGTTACTTAGTTAGCTTGGGAAATGTAAGCTGATGCACATGGATGCCTGCAGGAGGGAGAGATGTGTGAGGCTATTGTGCCACTCCCTACACTGTTTCCCTTATCACTTATGGGAGAATGGCAGTCCCTGTGAGGACAGCGCCTGTCTTAGGTCAAGGACTCTTCATATGAACCCAACCAGGCCTTACCCGTCATGAGCCTGCAGGACAGCAATAGGTCCTGTGCCTGTCTTAGGCGGCCGGTGGCGTAACATATGTGTCCTAGTTGCCCGTCTTTGGCTGCCTGTCCAGTGTCTCAGGGCAGTTGTCTCACAGGAACCCCGCAAATCCTCCTCCATGAGCTCTTCCACCCAAAGCTCCCGCATAAACTCACACTACTCACAGAAGGCAAAACCCCACAACCAGTCCTCACAAAGGGGTTATCTAGAGGGCCTCCAGCAAACCCCCTGGAGTCTCCACCCTCGACTCCATATTGAGCATTACATAAAAACATACACATGTGAACTATACAAATTACAATTATCAGTACAAAACATTCCAAGATCCCCGCGCCCAATTCCCACATGCGGTGTCCTTTTCCTGGAGAAGCGATTGTCACAAGGCGTGGATGGACTAGGACGCGGCATGGACAGAAAAGGGCGCTGTATCTCCCCCTTCTTTAATTTTTAATTTTAAGCCGAATAGCTGTGTTTATATTTGAAATTAATGCTGTAGTGGAAATGGCCAAAGAAGCAATAATAGAAATTAAGGCTGTTATTCCCAAAATAAGAGCTGCTACAAATCTTTTGGGCCTAACTAATTCATATAATTGTTGTATAACATAATATCCTGGGTCATCAAACCATTCTCCAGATATTTTAACAGGTACAAGTATGTGTGAGGGTTGATGAATAATTACAAAAATAGTATAATTTTTTTGGCATAGCTGAATTAATGCAATTAGTAATAATGCAATTTTGACAATGCATTTTATATGACCCTTCTATTTTTCTTATAGAGAAAATTTCTAGATTACCCAAAAGCAATGCAAACGGAGAATTTAAGCAAGTCCGAACAGAAAAGGGAGTGGCACTTGGTTTTCTTCTTTCGCCTCAGGTGGTGGGGTTATGGTGATCGAAGGGACCATCCATCCTGGGGGTAGGGAAGGACGAGGTCTCCTTCTCCTTTGAGGCAGCTGTAGTTTTGACGAGGCAATCAGGTATCCAAATGGGGGATTTTTCATCCTGTGGAAATACACAAGAATAGCCTCGCCCAGAGGCTAGTAAGATATCTGGGCCTTTCCATAATCCAGTAGTTAAATCTTTCCATTTGACAAAAACCTGAGGAATTAAGGTAGGACATTTCCAATGTCTCTCCATATTATTTAACTGATCATGTCCAATATTTAAATAATTAA